>JAQJVL010000037.1:152500-315000 GCA_035578905.1 Stictocephala bisonia | reverse complement strand
GCTCTTAATTAACATAAACGTAGAACTTCCGTCTTTTGTAAATTTAAATTCTTATTGTTACTAAACATGTTGTGTAACTGCAGTTTTTTGTTAATTTATTTTGGTATATCAATAAATATCAGATGTAATTATAAAAACACAGAGCAATTTTTGAACCTTAAATTATCTGAATATATCACGTAAATGAAGTAGTAATTATTGTGTTTTATCTTTTTTATTTTATTACCTTGCAAATGAACGCAGACTTTAAACTCACTTGCCTAGTGAAGACGCACCCAATCTTTCTTTACAGATTTTTTATTTTTTATATTTAACTTGACTTCTGAAACTTGTGAGTGGTTATAAATTAGAGGGGTAGATATTGATGGTCCCATTACTTAGGAATGAATAAAGTAACTACACTGATTGATATTAATTAAGTTGTAATAAACTGATACCATCCAATAATTCAGGTGCTACAAACTCACTCACTTACAAAATAAATTTTGTTTCGTACCTTGCCTTCAAGATGAACGATTAATAAGATAATTTTTTATGGCGATAAACTCATCGATCAAAGCCAACATTTTTACCTCCATCCAGATGGACTACAATACTACGCTAGGAGCTCCGGAGCCATTCGGTGCCCTATGATATGTTTGGCAACTTATTTACTTCTCTATTTCATTTCCACTACAAGTTGCATAATATAATTAATCATTTCAAGAATAATAAACTCTAAATTAAAGTTATCATTCTTAAATAATATTTTAAAATAGTTTACATCTTTTAATTGTATTTTAACTAATAATTTACATACGTAAGTGAAGTTTATGGTTCTACACGTCAATTTTCTCTTCAGATTCTTATGACGTATAAATGCGCTGTCGTAAATAATACCGTTTAAATAAACAAATGTTTGCTGAATTAAAACTCATATATTTTGAGTTAGAAAATAAATTTAAGTTAAATAAATATATGTTGAAGGCGCTAAGTGGAATTTTTTTCTTATAATAAGATTATAACTTTCAAAATTATGGTTAAGTAAATAAATAAAAGAACTACAAACTAACAACTGTAATTTGATAACAGGACGTAAATTGTAATGTATTGAAGAAGGACATCAGGACAAAGATGACATCCCTCCCGTTGGGATCCACATTCGACGGCCTTCCTTTGTTATCTCCAGTACTCGGTTATGGTTGGTCGTCCCAGTTCTTGTGAAAGGACCGACCGATAACCCACTTCACACCTGATGAGAGACCATTTAGAGGTTTAATGCATTATATTGTTACACCGACGAATACAGAGTGTATTTTTTAAATGGGTTAAAATGTGTGAGATCTTGCAAACCCTGAGTCGGACAAAAAAACTTAAAATGGGGAACCTTACCTTGTTTTTGGAGACAATTAACAATACTTATTTCCAAATTTTAAAAAACGCCGCTATTTTCGAATATGGTAACTTTAGTTTTTCTTATAGAACACCCTATATTTATGATTGTTTTAGGTAGAAATACTAATTTTAAAACGTTTTTATTCTTGGCAGTTTTTCGATATTTTGCTTAATACGTAGACATTAGGGCTCAAAATGTTTATATTCCTTATGGACTTTAACATTGAGAAAACAACTTTTTTAATATTCATTCAAAAAATTACCTAATGTGCAAACATTACCACATACATTTGAAAAATGCATGCTTATAATTTCATGATTTAACGCATTGTGTATTAAATTATAACACGTAAATTGAAACAAATGTGTTACTATTTTGTCACATTTACTCGTAAATTGATGTTGGCAGCACTGTTACCAATATCAGCTGTTTAAGTAAACTTCTAATACCACTGTAGATCTGAATTGGAAAATTTGGAAGTAGAGTTAAACAGCTGATAATAGTAACAGTGCTGCCAACATCACTTTATCAGTGACAAAATAATATCAAATTTTTTTCAATTTATGTGTTATAATTTAATACAAAATGCGTTAAATGGTGAAAAAAGAAGAGCTAAATATGTATTTTCGAAAAGTATGAGGTAATGTTTGCAGATTATATAATTTGTTGAATGCATATTATAAAAAGATATTATCTGAATGTTAGAGTCCATAAGGAATCTGAACATTTTGAGCTCTCATATCTACGTTATTAAGCAAAATATCGAACAACTACCAAAAAATAAAAATGTCTTAAAATTAATATTTATATCTAAATCAATCATAAAATATAAGGTATTCTATAAGAAAAACCAAAGTTGACCACCATATTGGTTAATGGCGGCCGTTTTTTTCAAATTTTGAAGAATGTATTTTTAATCGTCTCTAAAAAAAGGTAAGTTTCCTGATTTTAAGTTTCTTTTCAGACTTAAGATTTCGAAGATCACAATGGTGGCCCATTTAAAATAGACACCCCGTTTTTACGTAACTTCAACCTGATTTTCTTTATACTTTTAAAATAAAGTACTGATTTGTTTACTATAGGAATGGGATTATTATAGTAATAATAGAGCAAAAAGTTAAAGTGTTTTTCTATAACTTAAAAATAAGTTGATATACGAGTATGATTAAATAAAAATAACGTAACGATTCAATTCTAGGAATTAATTGGAGCAATTTGAACAATCAAAATGAGTTATTTAGTGATTTTTATTACATTTTCAAGCCACAGTGGAGGTCATGCTGTGTAAGATAGTTTAAGATGGCATAAATTCTTATTACAGCCAAAGTGAATGGTAGTTTCCTCAGGAATTTCATTATATCCAGAGCCAGTAGTTTATGTTTTCAATAATCCCTTTGGAATTTACTAACAATTATCTCATACAGAATTTAATTACTGTATGCACGCACCTCACAGTGACGTTTTGTGTACTATAATTCTGAAAGTTATAATCTTTATATGATAAAAAAGATGCAACTGAGCATCTTTAACAAATATATATATATATTTAAATTCACAGGCAAAAAGAAAAACTCTCTAGAACCTCATTCAATTAATTCATCATATCATTGCCATTTTATTGAATCACTCATTCCTAATCATGCATGATTGCAGTCAAATATGTATCCTAATATAACTGTAACTGCTAAATTCTGATTACTGAATTTTAAAAGATTATTATATGTTCTGAATTCATATGAGGGAGACAAAGGTAGTTGGACATTTGCCATCATTACGTGAAAATTACCAATCACGACGTTTTGATTTGGTAAAACCCAAACCTTTTTCAAGTGCTAAAAACTAAATTACATCTACACAAACATGTTATAAAACTACGTTCTTAAACTAATAAACTTATCTACTTTAATACTTTAATGTAGATAATTATTAGAGTAGGTAAGTTTATTAGTTTAAGAACGTAGTTTTATAATATATTTGTTTAGATGTAATTTAGTTTTTAGCACTTGAAAAAGGTTTGGGTTTTACCAAATCGAAACGTCGTGATTGGTAATTTTCACGTAATGATGGCAAATGTCCAACTACCTTTGTCTCCCTCATATGATACTCCATCATTAACAAATTTAAAAAAAAAAGTTCTAAATTCAATTAATTTATGGCAATACGATGTTTTATTTGAAAAATTAGCTATTGGAATATATTGTACAACTCTAGAAAGGGTTTTTTTTGTCTCTGTTATGTTCTACATGTAAGTAAGAGGAAGAAAGATTTGAATTCTTACAGTTAAGCAACAACCAGTTATTAAACAATGCTATGACTCACATTTATTAAATTTAATAACAGGTCGGCACAGGTGGTGCAGTGCTGTAACCCAGCTACTTGGGGACAAAGTGTTTGGGAGACTGTAGGCGATAGGTTTCATGCTCGGTTCTCTTAATACCGACACGGCGTCCGCTCAATGGTTGTCATCAATATAGACACTACTAGAGAAGTCTGGAGTGTCCATGTTGGGTGGTAATCTTTGCGCGGATGTTGTGTGGGGGAAATAATTGTGTATCAGGCTTATCAATTAGCTGAAAATCAGATTAGCACTACGTGGTTCGGATTCCACGTATAGCTGTTGGTCCCTTAGTTGCCCTTTCTGAGGAACAGTTGAACTCAGTTAGTAACCAGACTACACTCATCCTACATTCACTTCATATTCATATTCTCCTTAAAATACCAACAACGTTGTGTCGGCGTCTTATATGTAAGAATGTAAGAATTATGTTTTTAAAAAAAATCAACTTAAATTCTTAGTTTTAGAAGAAGTGTTGGAGAGTTGAAGATAATTGCATGGTTTTATTAAAACAGTCTTTTTATTGGCTGCAATGAAATGCATTTTAGCATTTTCGTGGTTTACATAATGCTTAAATTGTACATGTTTATTTAAATTTTACTAGCTTATATGTTTATGTTTGTTATTCTGTCAAGATTTATGTATATTGTACATGTACATGTTTATAATGCACTCAGATATAATATATATTAAATTTTATGTTTATAAAAAATTGATGTCTTAATTTTAGAGTAAATGATATAACTTATGGTTGGCTTTCTTTTTAAGAAAGTATTCTGTTAGGAAACTATACATGCCGCCGTGGTGGCTTAGAGGATAAGGTTTTGGATTGCGAAAAGAAATTCTATGGTTCGAATCCCCAACTGAGCTAACTGTCGATACTTCACTCGTTAGATAAAGTTCACGAACGTAGGCCCGTGTGAACTATCAAGTGAAGTTTAAAAGAAAATTAGTTTTTTTATGTAATAACTAAACTGATTTTAATTTATTGGTCTCTGTTTCTCTATTTTGTTTTCTAAAAACGATTCATTGTTTTAATAAAAGGCTCATATTTATACCTTCAATGAAAGTCTTAAAATCGTGTAAAATCGCCATTTTAAATAATAACATGATTTAGAAATAGAACGAAGTAAAACCTAACTCTAAGGTAGATATACACTTTTATTTCTACTAACACTTTTAAGGTAATAAGCCTTGTTTGAAGTCAAATTTCCCTCTAAAAACTCCTTTTTGTAGAATACAACTTTCGAGTATGTTGTATAATTTAGCTATCCAACTGAACACGCATTTTGTTTTAAATATAATGCAACTCTTTCTCTCAGTAAACATTAAGCCCTCTAAAGTTTGATCTACTCGTTTCATTTTTAGTTATAAAATGAAGTATTAAATACAATTTTCAACTATTATCAACTTGTTAAATACGAATATGACCTCTACTTAAGACTTACATGTAAGTTTAAACAATCCCGACTAAAACGCAGTAGTTAAAATTAGAACTGAAACACTCTGATTTGAAATTAAAATCATAGAGACAGAAAAGAGATTGTTTTAATTATTATGTAACTCTTAGTGAGGGATAAGAGAAAGAGAGATGTTACAAAGTAGGTTTACCCTCGGTATCTGAAGCAAGTTATAAATAAGCAATGTGCTGAACTTGAGAAAATTGAGTGCTCTAAAGAGAATAAGTAGCGTTGTGAAAGACGAGGTTTCTAACGTCATAAGCCTCTTGAAGTTATCATAAACCTGATACTATGTTGTTTATGTAACGTTAGTATTTTCATCCCTGCGAGACCTAAGCCGATTTAATATGAATAGTTTAACTTGTAAATTAACATTTGTTATTACAAATAGTCTTGAAAGATCAAAAAGTTTAATTTAAAAAGTCTTTTCTGTGTACATATATTTCAATAAATGATTTTCCTATCAAAAACGGTAATAGCTTTTACGTACAAACCTCGAAAAATAAATAGCAAAAATTATTAACATATTCCAAACATAAATCATCTTTCATACCACACCGTTAGTTTATCCCAGTGCCGTGATCTATCAGTGGGAATTGGCAACAAGGAGGATCCCCACCGAGTGTTCCTAGAATTTCTTAAATATGAGAGAAACTTGACCCACCCGCCCACTTATACAATTAAAGTCGTACTGACCCACCCTCAACCATATAAGTGCAGTGGTAATGACCAACCTGCCCACCCATACAGGTACAGTAGTACTGACCCACCCATACAGGTACAGCTGTATTGACCCACTCGCCCACCTATACACATACTATACACACGTTTGGTCCTCTTAATACCAACAGGGCGCCGTTCAGTGGTTGCCATCGAGTGGACACTACTAGAGAAGTCTTGGGTGTCCATGTTCGATGGTATTCAAGGTTCGGATGTTGTGTAGGGAAGAGAACTAAGTGTCAGACTTGTTATTTAGCTGAAAATCAAACCAGCACTTGATTTTCAGCTAAATAACAAGTCTAACACTTAGTTCTCTGACACTACGTTGTTCGGTTTCTACGTGAAGCTATAGGTCTCAAAGTTTCCCTGGCTGTTGGGCCATTAATAAATAGTCCTTTCTGAGGTTGTCGTACAGTGCTAAAATTAGGAATGGAGGTACCTGGTATGTTTCTTTCTAAAGGTATAATAGTATTATTTTACTGTGTTCAATATTTTCAAAATGGTCGCACTTAAAAACATTCAATTGTAAATTAAGAAAAAACGCGTAATCTTAGAAAAAATGCGCAAGATATGAAGAAACTGAACGATATAATAATAAATCTAACAAGTGCTAGTTGAATAAAATCCGTTCATAAATAAAGGAGTAACACTAATTTAGGCAGTGTGATGTATACTCTGTTTCATTTTATTAGAAATTCAGTTGCTGGTGTTAAATGCATATCTAATCAGCTGATGAAGTAAATATTAAACAGCTGATATTTTATCATTTGTATTGCAGATTACTCATTGTTGACAAATTAGATTATTATTTGTGAATTGTTTAAAATAATTTAGCTAGTATCTTTGTGATTAGTTTCTTTTTTTTATTATTATTTGTGTTTTAATAATGTTCAAATGCTTTCTCAAACATTGAAAAAGCCGATATGTATTTGATGTATGGTCTTGCAGAATGTAACAGATGTGAAGCTAAACGGCTGTATGAATCACATTTTCCTAATACAGTTGTTCCATGTCACAACATTTTTTCAGCCATACATTCTTAACTCAGTGAATCTGGAAGATTTTCTCGTAATAGAAATGACACAGGGGGAAAACAGAGCATACATCACATTGCCTAAATTAGTTTTACTTCTTTATTTATGAACGGATTTTTTCAACTAGGTTTTCTATGATTTGTTATTACTTTTTTGCAACTTTAAGATTACGCGTTTTTTTTTCATAATTTACAATTAAAAGATTGCAAGTGGCATTATTTTGAAAAAATAAACAAAATAAAATAATACTATTACATCCTTAAAAAGAAGCATAACAGGTACCTCCATTCCAAATTTGAGCACTGTACTGAAAGGAGTTATGAAGTTACATATAATTTATTGAAAATACGAAAAATGGCCCCTATATTGAAAACGAAGCATATGTATAGGAACGGACCTAGTTGCTATACATATGTATCATATCCTTAAGTTTTGGAACGTAGTTTGGGAACACCCTGTATACCATGTAATCAAACATTTGTATGACTAGGCTAACAATACTTCTCATTACATTAAAGTCTTCTTAAATTAATCAAACATATTAATTATTGACAATAGATTTTTTTAAAAATACATATTAAATAAATAATATGAAACACTAATGTGGGAAATCAGCTGTAAAATCATTGTTATGAAAATATTATGTTATCGTAACGTGTTACTGAAGTACTCTGCAAGTCTTTATAACACAGTTCCTCAAACACAGTGACAGCGCCGGCTAAAAGTCAGCTGTTATCTCCAATGACGTCATCATGACCCCTACCTTATAGTTCTACTTACCTTGAGGTAAACTAACAACCGCATGTTAGTATGTTTCCCTACCACGACTACCGAACCCCAATATATCCCCCAGGTGGTAGGTTACAACACAGGACATTAACGCTGTATAGATTTTGAGCTTCTCTAACGTTTAAGAAAAATTGTACAATAAAACTCTTCAGCATTAATGATTATTTGTGGTGTATTATTTTATATAAGGTGACAATTAAGTCTTAGGAAAACTTTATAGCTGTTAAACGACAAGATTTATCACAACCAAATTTGGCATACCGTTACTGGTAATAGTAAGCTACTTTTCTGTGTACGCGGTGATCAGATGTCACCTTTGGGGGACGGCCCGTTAGGAGTAAGAAAAAAATGAAGCCTATGTTGAGTTGTAAATTATTTTAAAGGTCCTGTTAAACTGAAAACAATGCCGCAAATAGGACTTCAAAATGTTGATTCAGTCGGAAGTAATTGCTGTTAAAAATCTTTTAAATGTTTAAGACATTATACTTACGAACAACAGAAAGTTACAAGTTGAAAGGAATACTTACTGAACTCTTTTTGTAGGTGTTCAAAATGTTCCCCGTTAGCATTCTAGCAAATTGCTACCGGTTGTAATAGCTGTCTATTGCTGTTTTATGTATTATCTTGGAATAGCTTGATCTTTCTGTGCTATCCGGTGTCTAAGATCAATCAGTATGTAGGCTGAGTTTCATAAACTTTGTCTTTGAGGTAGCCCCATAAACAGAAGTCCAGCGGAGTTAGATCGTGGGGACACTCAACCGCTTCATGTCTTCCAATCCACCGCTGACAAAATACTGTATCTAAGTATTGCCTAATATGAACACCATAGTTTGGCGTCTTGTTCGAAAACATATGTTTGGAAGTCAGCGCCTAGAGTAGCTTGTAGAGCAGGAACTATCTCATTTTGGAGCAAATCTTGATTCTTGTTGATATTTAAATTTCCCTTCAAGTATGCCCCAGTAAGTACTCTCTTCAATTTATAACTTTATGTTATTCATAAGTAAATTGAATTTAACATTTTAACATTTTTACCGGCGATTACTTCCGACTTGATCAACCTTTTGAAGTACGATTTGCGGCATTGTTTTTAGTTTAACTAGACCTTTCAAATAATGTACAACTCAACATAGGCTGTCATTAAAGATTTTCTTCTTACTCCTAACGGGCCGTCCTCCAAAGTTGACATCTGATCACCATATACTGAAAAACAGCTTACTTTTACCAGTGGCGGTATGCCAAGTTTCGTTGTGATATCTCTTGTTTTTTATTTATTTAATTTCACAAATGCAAACTGAAAATAAGGTTTCATTTTCTCTAACAAGCAACTTTGAAACTTTTTATTCAACTATTTTTGTATTCATTTCTAGCTTGTATTCGTTTATTGTGTATAATTATTATTATACACAATATATTATTATTTATATTGTGTAGCATCCTTAGTCTACCTAATATGTACTAGTAAACATAACGTTTTATAAAATGTTTTTTTCTTCTAGTTAATTATATTTATAACTAACGTGACTATTGATATTTACACTAGTTTCATCTTTATATTATTTATTCAAAATGCGAATTCTTCATCTCTAAGCTACTATATTAAAAGTTATATAACAAACAACTAACAATAGAATAATAAAATTATATCAATTGATTAATTTGTTCAACCAACAAGCTTTGTCTAAAACAATACCTAAGACATTTTTTATTTGGTTTACATCGTACTGATCATTGGTGGAAACATTTGTGATGAATTGTTAGTAATAATTAAAAAACAGAAAATAAGTAAAACTACAGTATACTGGCATTAAACTATGTCACAGTATTGCAAATATTCAAGACACAGAAATAAATATTTAAAAACACAAAACCGAAAATAAAACTGTTTACAGTTTTAGGATTTTTATTGGTCAGTAATTTGGACCGGTCGAATTATAATAACCATATAATGAAAAGTATTATTAAAGATATGTATTTTTTTTAATAAAAAATCATGAATTATTTCTGGTATTCATATACTACACCTACATACGTAGCAATCTATTAGTCTATTAGTTAATCTTTCAATATGAAGAAATAGTGTCTTATCAAAAAATGCAGTTCGTTTAATTTGTAGAGTAATGAGAACATCCATTGTAATAATTATTTATTAAGTCCAGCATTATCTCTTCCTTTACTTGTATTGTCAAATTCACTACTTAATACAAATAAAACCATATTCACGTGAATTCATTAAACATTTCTATGACATTATAAATATTAATAAACTTAAAATCAAACAGTGTAGGTATATTATAAAGATATTAATCATATTATGATCTTTTTATCATTTACAAGGATGTCAGTAATCATTGAACTTTTTATGTCATGGAATGGTCCCCTGAAACTATTTCACGAAGCTGGGAGGTGATTGAAGACCGAACATTTCCGCTGACACCTCAGATGAAATGATGAGATTACATTGATCCTTAAAAGCCGGCAGACACTTTTTCCCCGAGATTTCCATGCCTACAGGCGTTTAAGTGTCCTAAGTGCTGTAACCTATTTCAACTTTACGAAAGCAATTTAACACTTTAAAGTGATCTTAAACGTGTTATAATGTAAATGAAGATGTACTCGTTATTTAACTTTTATGAATACAGGGTGTTTAAAAAAGAATAAATCTATGTTAAATATAATAGCTTTAATTATTGAAAACAACATTAACACAAATATAGGCCTATTGTAATTTTAAATACTCAAATTAAGTTGAAAAAAAAAATTAACTACGAAAATGTTCAATATGTCCTCCATTAGCAGCAAGGAGAATTTTTATTAGTCAGTAATTTGGACCGGTCGAATTATAATAACCATATACTGAAAAGTATTATTAAAGATATGTATTATTTTTATTAAAAAGAATCACGAATTATTTCTGGTATTCATATACTACACCTATTTACCTAGTCTATAGCTGAATTCGTCCCAAACTGTGTGGAAGTGACAACCTTAGTCATCGACTAAACTTCAATTGTGCTGCGAATGGAGGACATGTTAAACATTTACGATACATTTTCGTAAACTTCATTCTTTTGTGAGTATTTTAATGTCCGATATGTTTGGGTAAACCTATGGTTTCTAATAAATACATTTATTTAAAATTGGGTTATTCTTTTTTAAACAGAACACCTGTATTGATGATTTTATTTCCAACTGCAGTACTTAATTATGGAATATATTGCTAAAAGTAGCTTATTAATGTATAGTAGAAATACTTCGGGGTAGAAGTAATCCCACAAAAAACCTCGTTACCACGATTAGAATTTTCAGTAATATTTGTTCACTTCAGTAGAAAATTTTCATCCATCTATGTATAGTGTTATGAATTTACAAATACATTTCTGCCAAATGTACGGAGATGCTGTTTTTTTTAAGGAGAGGCCGATCTCCTCCTTAACCTTACTCTGTCCATCCCTCATAGACTATTGATCTGTGCGAGGAACTTATCAGACAGAGTAAGGGGGCGAACCAGTACGGTAGAAGGTTATTATATTACTGATATAAGAATATTACTGATAAATCTTCCAGTCTTGGCCGGATTCGAACCAGCGCTATCTCTAACCTAAGCTCAAAGTCCTGAGACCTTAGACCGCTCGGTTACCGGCTCGCCTAAATAAGACATAAGACACTACTACTAGAAAAGAATGTTCTAAAGTATTCTTGCAAGAATATATTGTCAGGTATGCAGGGCTGCTGAATCATTCGGAAAGCTCTTTTTACTTGTTTTAATTAAACAATTTTTAGTAAACAAAATTCACGTTTTCAATTTCGAAACAGTAGTGATTTGAAAATTCAGGCACACTCTTCCTCTTTTTTCAAAAATCACCTTTTTTACAACGGAACCATTTTGTACAGTAAATTGCCTAATGACCTTAAGCTGGAAACAAACTATAATAAATTTAGAAAAAGACTTAAACTTATGCTACAGGAAGCTACTACAGCGTCCAAGAGTTTCTGGCTAGTGGAGAATCTTAGTTTTATTTCCTTAATTTAGGCAGTTATACATTTTATTTGTTTTAGCAACCATGCTATATAAGTTTTAGATATAAGTTTTAAAATACTTAAATGTCTCTAGTTTTACCTAGACTTAGCCAATGCAATGTACGTATTTGTTAATAATCTTGGCTGAATAAATGACTTATAATTTAATTATGTTAATATTTCTACTGGTTCTTTAGCTTAACTTTCTATGTATATGATAATATACACAACGTTTTACAACGGACTGTACGTCATAATACGGTAGGAGAAACATTTAATACTCCCAACACATGTATCTTTGCGCAATAAAGATTGCCCCTTGTAATTTTTTAATTAGATATGTCTAGACTTTTAACAACACTTACTAGAATAATCTGATATATAAACGCATTTCTCCTTTTGTAGAAATTATAGCTAAGACCGGATTAAGTCATGTAAATGGTTTGGACACTAAATAATTTCGTTCGCCCAAGTTAAATATATTTTTTTAAAGAACGTTTTAAGGAAGACCATCTTAATTAAGTCTTATGTTATCGGTAGTTTTTTATTACAATTTGTTGATTTCAGTGACAGTTAAAATTAATCTTCTGAATTGATTTTTTTTTTTTTTTTTTTGAGAGGCCGATTTTGAGAGAAAGCGTGGGTTGTTTCGACGCCAACACAGGGGTTTCATCAAGAAAGAACTGTTTTTTTATTCAGCTGATTGAACTGTGTTCGGCTGATTCACGCATTATAAAAAAGTGAATTGCATTCATTAAATTTGAAATGCAAAACAAAACATCGTTATACACATACTCTGGTACTGACCCACCCACCCACCAACCAATACACGTACTGTGATACTGACCCACCCACCCACCCATACGTACTCTGGTACTGACCCACCCACCCACCCATACACGTACTGTGTCCATTCTTACTATGACCGTACTATGACCTTACTGTGCCGATTCCTCATAGACTATTCATTGATCTGTGCGAGGAACCTATTCAGAATATATTATTATAAATTATACTTCTTACGTAGAGTGGCGCCAGTACGGTATTCGAACTTTCTAGTTCACCTAGGTTAACTTGCCAAAGAATGAAGTTTATCTCAGTGCTTTCGGCTATTATTGGAGATCTCAAGAGGACAAAGAGATTACCTCGTCAGCTGAGGTCCACATTGGGTCCTCTCATTGTTAGCCCTTTTCACCACGGGTTTTGTTACTTCCTATAAAATAACGATTTTCTTTACCGCTGCAGAGCTAAAACATCACATTCACTGTATTAGTTTTTTCCAAATCCCTTTATTTTTTGTTTTTGTTTTATTGGATCTTATTCAATTCGGGTTTTATAAAGTCCATGAACGCGTTTCAAGTTCGAAAATTACGTTAACACTTCAGATCTGTTTGGTATAATATTACAAAATTGACTAGAATATAAAAAAATATAAATAACTTAATATTTATAAATGGATACTAAATTAAATCGACAAATAAAAAAAGCATAAAAACATTAAAATCCTAATTTCCACTCTGAAGGCTTAGTACTTATTTATAAAATAAGTGTACAACAAGAAATACAATTCAAATACATGAAAAATATTTTCAAGTATATAACCAGTATTCTTATAACTGGGATCACTAATTTTCAATGATGCTGACTCCTTACAGCTGTTAAAATATTCCACAGTTAAATTCCAATATTTTAAATAGTATATATTTTTATGTAGTATGACGTTTTTATATTTAAACAAAATTATATTTAATGCGTTTATGTCAAAGTTAAAGAGAAACGAGTTAGAAAGCCCCAGGGATTTACTTATACTGGCTGTTTATAGTGACACAAACCCTCATACAAGTTTCATGCCTTGGGCAACCCCAAGCTCATCCTCTGTCTTATCTCTATTTTAGATCCCACTTCAAATGTAACTAATTTATAACGGTTAACTTACAAATATACATGGATGTATATTGTTTCCCTTTCTAAACAAATTATACGGCTGTAATGATAAATATACACAGTATAAATTGTGAAAAATGGTGTTCACATATAAGTAGGTTTTTTTATGGTGTTCATGCTGCCTTACTCTTTACTGGTATTCTAATTCCTTTTCATGCTGTACGCTACTTCTCTTAAAGAAATTGTACTTTAGAACAGAGGTTATTTAATATATAGTTATCTGAGATAGGTTTAGATAATAAAAAATAACATTAGTCAAACTCTACATTTAATGGCTGGATATATACTAATCCCTTATTATCAACAGAAGCCTCTCGTTATTAGTATAATAATACTATAGTAGATATTATACTATAGTCGGCTCTAGTGGCTCATTGCTACAACCCAGCTACTTGGGGACAAAGTGTTTGGGATATTGTAGGGGATAGGTTCCATGCTCGATCCTCTTAATGCTGACACGGCGTCCGCTCAATGGTTGCCATCAACGTAGACACTACTAGAGAAGTCTGGAGTGACCATGTTGAATGGTAGTCAAGGTTCGGATGTTGTGTAGGGGAGAGTGTCAGACTTGTCAGTTAGCTGTAGATCAGACCAACACTACGTGGTTCGGATTCCACGTAAAGCTGTATGTCCCATAGTTGCCCTGGCCATTGGGCTATTAATAAATAGTCCTTCCTGAGCTAAGTCGAACTCAGATAGTAACAATGACTACACTCGTTCATCTAGACTCATCAAACTCATTCAGTCCTCACATTCGCTCATATCCCTACGATCGGCGTCTTAGAGATGAATAATGAAAGCGTAGGGGTGTAAGTTCATGAGTCCTGTGAGAGTGTTTAATGAACTGACGAGATCATGATCATTGAGTTATATTTAAGAATAAGAATAGAATAAGGAAATATTTATTCAACAATAAAAAATCAATTACAAAATAACAATTCTTAAACTTGGAGTAACTTGCCATCGTGTCAAGTAGAGATGACAAGCACAAAATAAATAAACTTAAAAACTTACACTACAGTCTAAAATTAGCTAGTAAAACTTAGCGACCCACTGCAGTGTCATTACATTATAGAAGCCTAATAACAAAGAGGAGAAACAGGAATTAAATTTACTTTAAGATTAGAAAAAAATAAATGATAAAGAGAAAATGTTTGAATTTGAATACAAATATAACTTACACAACGAATTAAAACATTTATAAACATAGAGGTAGATTTATTGTAACTATAGAACAAATTAAGATATTTATAAACATAGAAACAAATTTATTGTAGTGTCATAAGTGAATCGTCAATATCATCCTTGTCAAGAAGACAAAGTTCTAATTTTATTTGAAATAAGTTTGACATTTTTGGCATGCTTTAATTCTTCTGGTAATTTATTAAATATATGTGGACCTAGAAATCAAAATTTTTTTATAAATTATTATTTTTTTTTTTTTTACCTTGCGTTTGATAAAAGTAAACTTTGAAGCAGCTCAGGTATAAAATTGAAATAGCTTTTTTCGTCATTTTCACTTCGAATGGAAAATGTTTTAAGCACTTTAAAAATTAAAGTGTATTTTAACGGAAGTATTTTGAAAAAAAGAAAGAGTGGAAGGGAAGGTTTACGCTTAGATTTTAGTAGAATGATTCTAATAGAGTATTTTTGTATGAATTCTAATGGATTTAGAACATTTTTGCTGGCTGCACCCCAGAGCTCTATAACATACACTAAACGTGAGTGAATTAAATCAAAACAAAGCATACGCATCAAATCGTCGGATAGAAGGTTTCTTAAAAAAATAGAAAGTTCGTATGCTTTTGAGTTTGTCGCTTTGATTGAGTTTGTAATTGACATATATTTTGTTTCCATTAAACATTTTCATCCAACACTACACATAACTACATATATTGCATGTAACTTGCTTAACTTCGTTATGAGGAAGATATACGTAAACATCCCTCTAAGGCCATGATTATCTTTAAAAATAATAAACACGACAGAGTGATTAAGTACAGACTTATTACTATGTGAGTTCAACAACATGTGAATTTTTATGTTTAATACTCGCTTAGGTCTTAGAAAAACCCACCTGATCAATCTTCCAGGCTTGCTCTTTCATCGTATCTATATGTTCGTCGTCAGAAAGCCTGTGTGTTTAGAGTAGGTGAACAGTTCTTTAATCATTGTTTTGAAAGTACATGGAAAGCACTTTTAATGTTCACAGTCGGAAAACCAGCCATGGTTTATATTTATAATATGTATGTTGCTTTTACGTTTAATTTTACAAGAAGCAGCCTAGTTTAAGTAACTCATAATATACAGTACTTCAGAACCAATTCAAATTTGTATTGTGTATTTTTTACTAAGGTATATTCTCCACATTTTATCGTAGGTTTTAAAATATGATTTCGTTTATATTTAAAATATTAATTTATGATAATGATAATGTTTATAAATATACAAAATTTATTTGGAAATAAAAATATTTAAATAATTTATACGTATAAGCTTTTATTTTGTTTTTTAGTTTAAGTATTTTATTTATGTATGATAAGTTTTTAATGTATAGTATTATATTAGTTTTAGTCATAATGGCTTGACACTAAGATTTTATTGTTAAATACGACAAAAAACGAAATTTACAGATAAATTTTTTTTTAAAGAAAACTGGCATTTCATAAAAGACAATATCTGTTTTGGTGTAATTTTACGGTGTTTTGCTAAACAATTTATTAGTATATAAAGTATAATAAGTAAATTGCCATTATTAAGCTTTTTATGTCAAGATATTTTTAATTTGTCACTAGATAAGACCATAATCAACTGCCCACCACTAAAACTATCAAAAGCACCACATTCATAGATTTTTCAAAATAAAATAACACTTATTGTGGTAATACTCTAATAATATTAGGATAGAGTAAATAATACAGCAAGACGGTCTGTATTTAAAACAGGAACTAGTTCGCCAATATGTTTGCCAACAAAAGAACAATGGGTATATAACAATGGACCTATTAATTAGCCACATGCTTTTGTCTTTTCACTGAACAGAATTCATTTATATCCTACAAAGTTTAGCCTCGCCATTGTACTGTCAGTATAAAGCTGACACTCTATGGATATGTATTTTTGTATTTTTCATTTTATAGCTAAATATTTAAAATAGAAAAATTAATATTTTTTATATAAATAAAAGACAAAGTGTAGTCTAACACTCGTAAAGAACTATAGAAATTTTACAGTACATATTTTTTAATGTATTATACAATTTTAATGCATGAATAAAAAAGGATATTTTTTACTAAAATATTACGATGATAAAAACATATCGTCCTTATATTATCTTTATATACACTTATAAGTGTATCAGAGATGTTCTTCCTCCATTGATTAATAAAATTGTAGAAATGTCATTTCAAATAATTTGCTTACTAACATTATTTATTTGGATTAAAATTCTCTCTATTGTGGTTTTCCTCTATTTCTAAAATTCGCTTGTAATCTATTCCGAACCACCACCAGTGACTGGGCGAGCAGGCTGCGTGCAAGGACGGGATCCCCCAGCGGTCACCCATCCAAGGAACAACCACGCTCAATGTTGTTTGACGACGTTGTCGGAGCCCTCCTGTTAAGGCCCCTGGCAAGAAATTTAAAATATACACAAGTAAATGAAAAATATTTTTAATCAGTATGTGTGTAGTATTAATTTTGGTAGTTTTATGACAGAATAAATCACTTACAATGCAACATAAACAAAGGTAGACGAGACGTGCTCCTTTTCCATATAAATATAAATACGAACAATGTACTGTATATAAAATTCACTAAAAATAGTTCTTTGCGATGTAAAAGCCTTTAAAAAGCTTATATAGAACACCCCGTTGGAGATGTCAACCCTTAATCTATCTGGGGGATTTTCTCTCACTAAAGGATTTGTCACTCTCTTAAAGAAATACTTTTACACATGCCTGACCCTTGAAACCCACATTTTGAGACTGGAAGTGTTAGAAAGACAGATATTGATATTGGTCAGGTATATTTCTCTCTTAATATTTTATATGGATTATTTAATTATAGATGGTTCTGATTTTATTTTCCTCAATAATTTTATAAAAGATAAGTATTTTATCTTAATTTTTAATATTGATTTTACTTATTTATTTTACGTGGAGGATAATATCGTTCACTTATGTCATAAGAACAATAAACATTTGGTAATCATTGTAATCTATATTCTAAACGAATAATATTATAAAAACTATTTTATGAATCGACTTCAATTTGTTTAAAATAAACTCAACTTTGCGTATACAATATTATTTATAATTGTAATTATAGGAGCTGCCACCTAGGCAATTAGATATAAAATAATTCTGTTTACTACTTAATGCAATCACAGAATATAACATAAACTTAGTTTGATGTATACTTGAAAAAAAAGTTAAGTTAGTCAATGTATTTTTAAACAAATCTATATAAAATGCACTAAAAAAGAGTCCTTAGTAAACAGTATTAATTGCTTGTTTAAGGAATGGATAACTTTATTTTTTATTTATTATTTGCTTGTTTTTTTAAATATTGTATCTGTGTAGTTAAATGTTTACACAAATCTGAATTAAACAAGTTTTTAAGTATGATTTTATTTCTAATATTTAGCTGTTATTGTTTTTATATTTTAATCACAAAATTGAATCTAAATATTTAAAACTTTTTATGGTAATACTGAGACGACATAACTTATTACCAATTGCCTTTAAGAAAAATAAAAGGCAACAATTGAGAACATAAGAAACAATAGGTAATGTTTATTTGTATATATTGACTAATACTGGTAATACTGACAATTACTAACTTTTTCATGAATTAAAGTTTCTTGTGATTTCTTTTTTAAATATAAAACACGTTTCTTAGTTCCCCCCTTCGCACCTAAATATCCTCGTTGGATACTTAAATATCGAGTTCAACTCATAAGAATCTATGTAAGTACGAGTACTTATTAGCTAGATAACATGGCTGTCCTCTATGAGAGTCTAACAGACTTTTTAGTTTGCTGACAGCCAGACTATTAATATGTTATTAGGAATCAACGTTAAGCTTTATGAACCTTATTTGTCTAATTATTAAGTCATTAACCAATTGCCTTTCTAGGAGTAAAACAACCACATTATATAGTCTTCTTATATATAATCAAGTGAAAGATTGTTTCCCCCGTAAACGCTACCGTTTCGAAGCGGCCACCGGGTCTAGCCGTGACGTCACAAATCCCTCTAAACGCAAGCACCATTGCAGCATATAAAGTCGGACAATCCTGTCTTTACTAGCTTTGGTATTGAAAAGAAAGTGAATTCTATTCAGTTTACACTCATCATACAGGGGAGATGAGTCTTTTACCTATACGTGTACATTTTTTATACAAAAGAATTTGAAAGCTGTCCATAAAATGATTTACATTAAATGTATTGTTGTAATGAACTACAAAAGGTTATCGTGTTTAATTTTTTTTATATTTTCACTTTTACTAATTAACATATACGAACCTTACATATAATAAACAAATATAAATCCTACAATGTTTCCCTTTCTACACGTTTTCGTATCTAGATACTTAAACACATTTAATGAAACGTGTTTATTCGGAAACACTTTTTGTATTATTTGTTTTTTTCGACTTTACGCAAATAGGAAATATTTTTCTAAAAATAGAATAATCGATATAGACGCAAATTTTAATAAGAATCAGGATATTTGAGGGGTATTTTCTGAATTATTTAAAAGCATTGTTGGGTTTCCATTTCACCACCTCACGTTGACTTTCTACTCTCCCGTAAGCTATTTACGCTTATATTTATAATAATAGACACCTTTCTATACCATCTCTGATTCACTTGGGTTTAGATTACAAGCGATTATTTTAGATTGCAAGTGAGTGATCGAAAACTTTTCTGTTGGACGTTTACATAGTACACTACATTTAACGTGCACTCTACATTGACTTCACGTTGGTGTTCCAGTTGCCGATAAGCCACTTACACTTTTTTCTACGGCACTGGAACGTTATTATACGACACCATATTTGATGTAAAGCCTACATAAAGTAAAAAATTATTTACGCCATGAATCCATTTTTAATAAATAAATAACAAAATAGTTAAATTAATGTTATTTATTGATAATCGTGGACATCACATGCACCGACCTGCACTCATATAATTTAAATTGAAATGAAAAATTTCAATATTGTACAACATTTGTGACGTTAGGACTAAAAATTCCTCTTTTACACCTAATAATTCGGTGTCAAAGACCACCTAATGATATTTACGATACGTGGGGTATTTGGAAGGTCTTATCTAAATTTGAGCCCAGTGATTAAGGTAATATGAACTGTTTAATGATCAAGTCGTTAACCTTTTCAAAAGTATATTTATATTTAATTGCAATTCTTTTTGCTAGTATAACATATACCTTTTACTTGTCATGCTACACTTTTTTATGTTTAGGATATATTTAGATCTTAAACGTCGTATATTAAAACAGATCTCTAAAGTTTAACAAACAAGTTGGGTGAAATCTCTAGATATATCAAGAGCTATTGCAATAACATTTCCATGTATTTAAGAGGGGTTGAGTCGTGGTTAAAACACAACTATCTTACCCAAATTCAAAAACTTCTGAGAACCACCAGGGTTTGTTATCAACACGAGGTTCAATTGCTAATCCGATAGCTAGGGATAAGGTTAAAAGCTAAAAGTAATTTTTAACACGAAAAAACTTTATATGTGTTCTTGGAGTATTGAGAAATATCAGTAGCTTTCCCATAAATTGAATAACTTCCCGGATGGGCAAGAATCCAGCTATCCCAAGTTTAACTCTGTAGGCCTAAGTGGGTTTCCTAAATAACCGGTGATCGTAAATTGACTGAACTAAATAATGTATGCATATTGAAAATATAACCACAATTTTTTTCAGTGTCAATATCCAATTATTTTTATTTAATTAAGATAAAACAGTAATATTGCTCACAATTTGTGTGTGTTTTTTTTTTCATTTTTCTTTTATTCTTGCCTATGTTTAATATATTCTTTGGGTTCCCCTATTGAAATAGGGTTTCCAGTCAGTGTTACCATATTCGTTTTAAACGACGCATATTTATACAGGGTGTCTATTATATCTGGCAACACCAAAACATTTTATTTATTAATCGAAATATAAATTAAAATCTTTTAAAATCTTAATATATATTAGGCACTTACTTTTTTAAACTTTGTTTAGTTACTTCACAATAATGGGGGACGTCCTGTCGAAGGTATCGTCAATATTCCTAATGGAAGCCTATACCTTGTGATACATCACTTTAAATTTTATAGTGAACTGAATTGAATGCCACAAACCGATTCTCTAAGGAATCACTCTATCACAAATTAGAGCACTGAGTATTAAAAATTGTTTATGTTAAACAATTTAATCTTAACTTAATTGTCAGAGTGAATAAAGGAAACAGCTCCAACATTTACTTTGTCATCAAATGGTGCTTAAAAGTTAGTTTTAAGCCTATTCTAGCATTGTAAATTTGTTTTATTTGCATACGAAGTTAATAAAATAATTCACTATTTATCCATCTTTAGTGTAATAAAAATTTATCAAAATTTTACTAAAAAACAACTAAAAATGAAAATTATGTTTTATGTTTTATAGGATTAAATATTTTTAAAATATTATGAAATTTACTGTAAAATATCTTTGTGGGAAGGACCAACTTAAAATGAAATTGTTGAAAATCACCAATTTTCAATATTCAAAGTGCTCTATATTCCGATATATCGATTCCTTAGAGGAGCGGTTTGTGGCATTCAATTAAGTTTAATATAACCTTTAAAGTGATGTATCATAAGTTATAGGCTTCCATAAAGTATATTGACAATATCTTCAAAAACGGCGTCTCCCGTTAGAGACATAACTAAACGATGTTTGAAAAAGTAGGTGCCTAAAAGCTATTAAGATTGTAAAAGTTTCGAATTTATATTTCGATTAATAAAGAAAATGTTTGGGTGTTCCAGACAAAATAGACAGCCTGATTAATAATTTTGATTCAAAATAAGATTTTATTATTCCTTATTTATATTATTAAATATTTATTTTTTAAACCTAACTAAACACGTATTTTACCATCATACTCTTGAATAAATACTGTTTGTATTACATAAGGAATGACACAAAAGTTTGTTTAACTAATCTTACAAAAGTAATTAATACTATAAAAATATTTATATATTACATTTCAGGTAATAATGTTGGTGCGCTTTGTTTGCATTTTGCAGTATGTTAACATACAATTATGACGTACAAAACAATACAACTACCCTTAAAAGCTTCATTATAATTACTGCGAGATAATATATTGCTATAATTATGATGTATTCAATGGTACACAATGAATGAATTGATGACTAATAATTATCGGTTAAGTTCTTCTGTAAGTTATAAATCCATTCAAACGTCAGTTTTTATAAAATAGATGTATTATTTTTTTAATTATTTACGTGTATATTAATTAATTATGTACTTGTTGCAGGTACGTTTATCAGTGAAGCTAAAAATTAAGTTATAATTGAGAAAAAATATACTACCTTGTTCAATCACTTTTATTTCGTATACTGATTGAAGTATATGAAATAAAAGTGATTGAACAAGGTAGTATAGTTTTTGTCAATTATATATTATTTCCAATCCAGGGTCAATATGATTATTAAAAATTAAGATAATTTATTATTATATCATCTATGTACATTTTATATTATTAATAAGGTAAAGTGTATGAAAATATTATGAAAGATAATTAGAAGATTTAATTACATTTTATTTAAGTGATTTATTACATTCATGACATTGCAGTTACAATAAATTATATAAACCTCATAAAGAAGATTTGAAAGACTTTCTATTGGTGAATTTCTAAAACTAAAATCCTAAGACCTCTGAAATAAGTTGAATAAAATGTTTTGACAGTTTTCAATTATAGGGAATGTTTAGGTAAAAAATAAGAATATAAAATCACAACAAGTTTGAACTATGAAATAAATGAAATAGTTATGGATAAACTACGTAATATTTTTTTTTAAAGTTACAGTAACAATGGTAAATGTTTTCTAATAAATAATTTTTATCAGTACATTCATAGCTAAACGATATAAATTATACGCTTAAACCGAAACAGTGATTTAAAAAATGTTTAAATACTGCAATAAATGTATTGTAAAAATATTCAAAAATAAGTATAAAACAATTTAAATATAATAAAGAGATTGAAAGTAGGTGAGCCATATATTATTCGGGTCTTGCGTATTTATAATGGATTACTTTTTATTTAGTTTTAGGTTAGAGTAACTAATGGCGTTGATGGAAAAAAAGTAGAAATATATTTTCCTATTAAAAGTACTTATAATGTGATTATAGTGTGCCATACTTCATAAGGAAAGAATCATTATTTTATCACTAACGATGAATTAAGGTGTAATGAACAAGTCAAAAGTTAAATGTTGATTTTAAAAACATACAGCCTTGTGTTGTTATTTGCCTTGCCTCTAACCTAACAGTAATTATGTAGCCGACAAAAAGTCTCGTTTCACATTTTAATTGTCTGATAGAGGAAACAAAGGACATAAAGTAAACATTCATGTTTGTTCCCTATTGTTGTGCCACTTCATGTTTTTTAAATGCAATTATGTGAGCATTATTTAGAGTAATGTCTTGTCGGTGCGTGTGACGCAATTGGTTGCTAGGCAACGCGTATCACAGCAGCTACGATAAACGATAGCATATATGTTACTTAATTTTCCAGGTAAAACATAGACATATTTTATATGTAACAATATAAATTATGCTTAGATACAACCGTTACTATCAGTTATAGCAGAAAAAGAGGTAAATCTAGGTTAAACTTGCCAGGTACACATTTTTATGTGATTACAGTTATATCTAAACAACCGAAATTTTAAAGTCAATAACCTTTATTTACATGTTGATTTATATGTTTCAAAGAGTCAACCAATAATTTTTAGTAAGATAAAAAATTTAAAATAATGTTTGATCAAGTTAACATTTCCCTACCAAAAACTAATTTTATGAGTAAAAATATAAAGTAACAAGTTTAAGGTTCAACATTTTAGATGGTAGGTGGTTTGGTGGCCTGGCATTATCATAAGGTATGATGAGGATTGTTTAATGCTGAGTTTAGAGTAAAATATTATACCACAATGTATTTATTTGTCAAATCCATAAATAGTTAGTTTCAAAGGTTCAGGGGAAAATATCCTCACGGGATTGACAATTTTTGGTCGATCCATTAAATAGTAAACTTTATTAATGATTAGACACCTTCAATAGTCTCAACCCTGAGACTTTCCAACAGGCACAGTTAAGTGCATTTCAAAAAGAGCTACTGCAGCAAATGGCCTTGGCCAAAGCTGCGTTTGATCACAGGGGCCAACAAACCCAAGAGCATCAGTCAGTCCCTGAGGCTTATCTATTATCTTAGCTAACGGTGGTACTCTTGTGGCAACATTGCTAGTGACCAACAGTGAATACAATAACTATAAGGAATATGTGGTCATAACCTGATAAGTCCAATCATATAGCGATCTTATCATGATCACATCCAACCATTCCTGACATTTTACTAACTATTTTAACTAACAAAATTAATAACTCACAGAACTGATGTTATCCCCTCGATTATCATAATTAGAGTGACCAATATCAAACAATTTTTACTGATATTATGTCAGTTGGATTCGAAATCACGTAAAAGCAGATTGAAAGTAACCTATTGCTATGTAATGAAATAAAAATAACACTCGTATATCATATTTCCAAATCAGAAATTGGAGCGCAGTGCTGAAACCCAACCACTTGGAGACAAAACGTTATGGGGATTGTAGGTGGTATGCTCTGTGATCGGTCCTCTATACCGCACTTTCAATGTTTGACATCGACGTGGACATTACTAGAGAAGTCTGAGGTGTCCGTGTTGGGTGGTAGTCAGGGTTCAGATGTTGTGTAGGGAACATAACTGAGCCTCAGGCTTATCAACTTGCTGAAAATCAGAGAAATACTTCTTAGTTTCGGATTCCACGTAAAGCTGTTGGTCACTTAGTTGCCTTGGCTATTAAGGTCCTGATGCAATTTGAACTCGTTTTTAACTAGACTACACAGGAAATCCACACCGAACGTAAACTTAAGTAACAATTCATATTTTCCTTAAAGAACTCAGAAGCTGTGTTGGCATCCCATGTGTAAATAATAACCTGAGTAAAAATAATCTAGATACAAAACATTTAGTTAAAAATATCAATTGAAGTGAAGTAGAGTTGTTGGTCCTAATGACAACGTAATTGTACCATTCATAATTGATCCAATTTGATAATCGCCTATAAACAATGTTATTGTGTCAAATAAATGTAGCCCTAAACTGGATAGAGTATAAATCAATTGTACTTTACTATAAATATTAATATCTATAAATATTAGTAATGGTATAGAACAAGGTTCGTAGTTGTTATCATATTTGTAACAATAAATTACAGAAAACGTAGTTAAAACAATTTTAACTAGTTTTCAATATACATTAACTAACTTTACACGTTTATTTCTTAAAACCCAGTTAGTACATTGCATTTGTATTGTAATACGTGTTTGACAGTAGTGTTTTCTGTGGTTTATACATTTTGACTTCAAACTTTTCTAGAACAATTTTATAAATTTCCTGAAACAACGATTTCTTAGCTTCTATAGGTCATAAGTTGATTACTTGGCCACGTTATAATTAGTGTCAGATTTATAATTATGATGTATTACTTTAATATGCGTGAGTAAATTCAGTGACTTTATATTGATTTCAAACATTTTAAAGTGATTTTAAATTGGTTTATAAATTTTAAATCACTGCATTTAATTATTCATATGGAAGGAATGCATAGTTCATACCTTACAAACAGGCGCCAGTAGGTAGAAATTTCTTTTGTCAAATCAGAGTGGCTCTTATATACTAGATCGAAAATAAAATCCTGCCATTTTGATGTCCCTCAAGGATTCATTTTAGGCCCCCTGCCCTTTATATGTTATATCAATGATATTTCGTAAGTTATGTCTCAGACACCAGACTCAGACAGACCAGGAAATATGTGGTTATATGCCGACCATACAAGTTAAAAAGTGTCTAGTAAAACAGTGGATGGAATAGAAACGAAATCATATATTGAGCTTTGTAATACAAAAACTGTCTTAATACGCACAACCTAATCTTAAATTTAAAGAAAACATGTTTTGTCACATTTTATACAAAACAAAAGTAAAATTAAGCCCTGTATTATATTGAATAGCAATAATCTTAACCAACTAGATGAAATAAAATTGTTAGATTTTACAGTAGATTAACACTTATTGTGGGGCAGTCATGTAGACCATATTTGTAAAGAAATAAATTCCGGTCTGTTCGCTCTTAAGGAAATGTCATATTTAAGTACCATTCATGCTCTTAAGGAAATTTATTTACGTACCATTCATGCTCTTAAGGAAATGTCATATTTAAGTACCATTCATGCTCTTAAGGAAATTTATTTACGTACCATTCATGCTCTTAAGGAAATTTCGTATTTATGTACCGTTCATGATCTTAAGGAAATGTCGTATTTACGTACCATTCATGCTCTTAAGGAAATGTCATATTTAAGTACCATTCATGCTCTTAAGGAAATTTATTTACGTACCATTCATGCTCTTAAGGAAATGTCGTATTTACGTACCATTCATGCTCTTAAGGAAATGTCGTATTTATGTACCGTTCATGCTCTTAAGGAAATGTCGTATTTATGTACCATTCATGCTCTTAAGGAAATGTCGTATTTACGTACCATTCATGCTCTTAAGGAAATGTCGCATTTACGTACCATTCATGCTCTTAAGGAAATGTCGTATTTATGTACCGTTCATGCTCGTAAGTCTATATACTTCTCTTACATTCATTCACACATTTCATATGGCATAATATTATATGGTGCCACATCAAGTAAAAATGTAAAAAGAATTCTTCGCCTGCAAAAGAAATCAATACGCATTGTGCTACGACTAACAAGTAGAGATTCGGTCAAACTAGAATTTAAAAAATGAGGCATCTTGACAGTGAATAATGAATAATGAATAAATTAATAAATGAATAAATGAATATATTTCCTCAGTTTTACAAATCAATCATACAGTTTCTATGGAAATAAATACCGCCATCTCTTCCAGTAATGATGGCTGGTGTCCACTATGCCTGTCACTAATTATCAGTCATTATGTTGCTTCTACTGATAACGTGGCTCCTGTGGCATTTGGCAATCCTTATTCTAACACAGACGAAACACAATATTACCCTTAAAAAAAAAAAAAAAAAAAAACTTAACAAAATACTGTTACTATTAATATATTTATTTTATTCCTAATCATAACCTAAAATTCTATATTTACCAGTGTACACTAATAATGAACAAAAAGAACATACTACAATATATAATGCAACTCTTAATATTACTTTTTACTATTTTTTCTAAAGATTGTTGAATTAACCTATAACATCAAACATGTTTTGTACATCTTTTTGATCAAGTAACCAATTTTTTAATTCTTTTGAAAATTTCACTATACTCATAATTTGCTTCAATTCTATGGGTAAAAAATTGTATAATTTTGGTGCTAAAAAAAGATAGGAATTTTTAAACACATCTTTATTTACTTTAGGCCTTCTAACATTTCCCCTTGAAATATTTCGAGTCAAATAGCCTGGATTTTGCACATTTTCATTTCTGTTTTGCCCACTTTTGATATAAAACAATCTTAATACTTTAAATATGTACAAGTGCCGCATTGGAAGAATTTTTAAAGATTGATAAAGTGGAAATGTTGTTTCGCGTTTCCGTTTAAACAGCAATACACGAACTAGGTGATTCTGAGTTATTTTTAATTTTTCTATGTGTGTCTTGAATGTACCTCCCCAGCAAGAAATTCCATATTGTAATTTTGAATGTATTAGTGCATAATAAAGTGATCTCAATAAATCCACATCGCATACATGTCTTAGAAAATAAAAATTTCTAATGCTTGACCTGCACTTGTTATTTAGTTGAGTGATATGTTGTTTCCATGACAGCCTTTGGTCCACTCTTATTCCTAAATAAGTGAAATCCTTTACTTTTTGCACTTCTTGGCAGTTACAAGTATTTCTATTTTGACACATTTTATCGTGAAATTTGATATTATAAGCAAACTCAAAACTATCATAACCAAAATTAATGTACTTTGTCTTAGATACATTCACTGACATACAATTTGAATTGCACCAAGAACTTAGTAGATCAAGGTCGTGCATCATTTGATTATATACTATCTCTTTGTCGTAGTTTGCGTATGTAAGAGCAACATCGTCTGCAAAAGCTGTCACTTTACCATAAAAATTCTGTGTTAACAGGCCATTTATAAATATTAAAAACAAATTAGCAGATAGTACCGATCCCTGTGGTACGCCCTTTTTTACAGTTTTTGGCTCACTATATAATTTGCCAATGTTTACTGTCTGTTTTCTTCCCATCAAATATGATCTGAACCAGTTAAGCGGAATACCTCTTATTCCAGCCATTTCTAATTTCTTCAAAAGTATATCATGGTTGACCATGTCAAATGCTTTTCTAAAGTCTATAAACAACGCCGATGTTTTTTTATTGCTGTTTAATGCCTCATATATTATGTCTATAAATCCTAAAAGTGCAGTCTCAGTAGATTTCCCTTTGTAAAGCCAAATTGTCTATTGCAAAAAAAGGAATTACTGTTAAGGAAATCAATCAATCTACTTTTCATTAATTTTTCTAATACCTTAGACAACACTGGCAAAAGGCTTATAGGTCTTAGATTGTCTACTTGCTCTGAATTCCGTTTTTTTGGTATGGCAATAATTATGCTATTTTTAAATTTTTCAGGAAATACACCTGTTTCAAAACTTAAATTAAATATGTACTCCAAAACATGTGATACTTTAGTAGAGATTTTTTTAATAATATATACTGATAAATTGTCAATACCACATGACTTTTTATTTTTTAAACTATTTATAGTTTTTTCTATTTCATCTCTAGTTATTGGGGATATAAAGAATGAACCACATTGCCCAGGAAAGCTTGTATCTACTACAGAGCTATCAGTTGGCGTTATCGGCTCAATGTTAACAAAGTAATTGTTTACCTCGTCACACATTTCCTGCTTATCATCCACCACCCTTCCGTTGTCGAGAACTATTCTACTCAGCGGCTTTCTTTCCTTATCACCAGTTAATTTATGAATTAGTTTCCATTGTTCCCTTGTATTTCCATTACATTGTCTGAATTTGTCTCGATAATAATCGTTTTTAATTGAATCTATTTCCTTAGTCAGCGCTGTATTAAAGGTATTGTAATAATTTTTAAATTTTAAATCATATGGCCTCTTTTTCACACCCTTATACAGTTTATTTCTCAAATCTAACTTTCTTAAAATATTGTTCGTGATCCATGGGCTTTTTTCCTTTGCTTTTACAAATTTCTTGTCAATAACACGTTTCAACGAATTATGTTCTAAGCATTTATTTACATTATCATAAAACCTATCTATACATACGTTGATATCTTTATTATTCAATATCTGGTCCCAGTTGCATTTTTCAAGCTCCAACAAAACCTTGTCGAAATCAGTTGTTACATGCTCTTTCAAATTTGGCTGTTCTTCAACAATCTCTTTTTCTATCTGTAATTTTACGCCTATTACGTAGTGATCGGACAGTCCCACATCAAATATCGCTGCTGAAACGGCATTTATATTTTTGTGTCTTACAAAAACGTGATCTATGCAGGATTTTGAATTATAACCCACTCTGGTGGTTTGTTTAATTAGCGGGACAAAACTGAAGTTACTCATTAAGCTTACATAATTTTCACGCTCTATTGAATTGCAATTTAAATTCAGATTAATGTCTCCAATCAAAAAACAGTAGTGTTTTATATCAATAAGCAAGTCTTCCAGATCAACTAAAAATTGTTTAATTGTAAATCTATGCATTCTATACAAAGCGATGAGGGTGAAATATGTATCTATTTTTTTTACTTCTAATACCAGGCAATCTGTAGTTTTCATTCTAAGGTCTATTTCTCTAACACTAAACTTACAATCTATATATACAACAACGCCCCCCGCTGCATAACTATCATTACACTTACTATACAAATTGTAACCCGGTAATTTATAGAAAGAAACCTCTTCTGATTTAATCCACACCTCACTTAAAATTATTATATTAATCTTTGCTTTTACTGCATTTATCATAGATTCAAATAAGCTAAATTTATTTCTAATACTCCTTATATTAACATGCAAAAAATTTATACTACTAATATTATCTTGAAAAAAATTAGAATATAAGTCACAATGAGTTGGCCACCTAGAATCATTATCCAAATTTAACATTTCCATACTTATTTCATACGTATATACATACATACTCCTGCACCCTTACATGTACATACACACACACACCCAAAAAATTTACACACATACATACGTTTAAGTTTATTAATACTACCTATTTCGGATCTAAAACCATACTATGTATTTAACTATATATGATCTTAATGCTTATTCCAATTTGGCCAAGTCATCGAGGCTGTCAACTCTTACACATTTTTCTTTGTCTATCTTCCTGGCAAATACTTTGCCCTCCTTAATCCACACATACCTCCAGCCAACAGCCTTACATTTGTCCTTCGTGCGTGCCAACAGCATCTTCGTTTCCGGTGTGAGATGTTCGCTTATGTACACCCGTCGCTGTGGGAAGTTCTTGTTCGCAATCAGGTTCCGCAGTCAGGTTCGCAATGTTCGCAGTCAGGTTCCGATGCTCCTTGGCCTTATAGATCCACTGATCTCGAACAATACGGGAGGTGAATTGAACAATCAGTGTCGGTGTCCTCTCGGTACGGTATGATGGGACTCGGTGTGCCGCTGCCACCTCTTCTCGCCGCAGGGTCACTCCGACAGCCTTCCCTACGTCCTCCACCACACTAATGACATCCTCGTTGTTGGTCTGTGGGACTCCCGCTATCTCTATGTTATTTTTCCTGGAGTACTGTTCCATGTGTCGCATCCTAATCTTCAGCTCTTTCACTTCTTGCTTAATGTTAATATTTTCTTTCTTTAAGCACTCGTTTTCTTGTTTAATTTCTTTGTAGTGTTTCTGTGTTTCTTCCAGGTGTTTAGTACATTCGTCCAATTTATCCGAGAAGAATGTCAACGAAGTCTTAAACTCGCCGAACTCTTGAGTAACTATTTTCAGCTCGCTAAATACCTCAGCTTTAAAGGCTTCCATCATACTGACTACGAACTCCTTCGTCAATGCGGTTCCAGGAGTTGTCTTACTACTTCCTATAGATTAGGTGGATTTATTCTTCTCCTTTTTACATGTTTCGCACATAAATTCTTTCTTCGAACCTCTCGTTTTCACGTCTGCCGAGACACACCTATTGTGGAAGTAATTTCCACAATTTCCCACACATTTGACACTGTCACACTCTTCGCACGGATTAGCACAAATACCACAGTTACCGGCCATAATTAATTAAATATATTTATCAATACACTATAATTCTTTAAAATTTGCAGGTTAAAACTGAACGAAAACTGCACGTGTGTCGCGTGACCTTGACACGAGTGCGGAGCACACGCCTGTATACGTCCGTCCAGCTCAAACGACTGATAACAACTGTACTGTACAGTTTTCACATTGTATGACATGTGAAAATACAATATTAATCTCGTATTTAAAGATTGTAATTATGTGTATCATAGTAAACAAATATTGACTGTATTTCGTATATGTTCCATAATGATAAAGTGTATGAGATCTACAACCACATAACAAAAGTTCTTGTATAAGTATTATTATAGCTGTAAAAATGGCAGGTGACGGGTGCAGATCTGACGGGACCTGGAGATAGTGGAATTCCTCTTTCATTGATCAGTCTCCCTTGTAAAGAAGTCCTAAACGACTAAACGAACTTGCAGCCCTATTGCATAATCAAAATGTTAAATGATTCATTATGCATTAGATATAATCTATTTGTATATTGTTAAGCATTATAACAATCATATCTGGTAATGTGATTTAATATACAGTGATTCAAATGAAGAACGCTATTGTAATAGAAAGCAAATATTTCGATTACTTAACACTACCATAAAAGGAAACTAACCTCTTTTATTAAAGAGCAGCGACTTGACGGCGTACATATATTTCAATCAGCATAAAATAAAACCAATATTACTTGAGACGGTTTCTACGTAAAGATGTAAGTCCACTAATTAGTTGACCTCTATTGGAATATTTATTAATAACTCTTCCTAAGGCACAATCGGGCTAAGGGATGGCAAATATTATCAACATATCGATATATCGAATTACGATATTTAGCAAATCAAATCAATCTTACAATAATATCGAAAGAACTGAAATGATTTTTCTGTTTAAAATTATGCACTAACTTTTATGTCATGTCCAAAAGTCCACTCATGATTAGCTGTCACTATTTAGAATGTTAAAATGAATACATTTATCTACACGAAACAAGCAGTGTATGTATTCAAACCTGTGAGTTTGAATGAAAAAAAAAAACAAAATAAGAATATCTATACCTTGCATTATTATGTTAATTATAAATAAGTAATGTAATAATAGTTTGTAAGGCGACATTCTATAGTCAGCGTTGTCAACTCACACACAAATTCATTTACCCGGTCCACCCACTGGTTTACAATAAACTACATTTAAGTGCGTTACCCTCACTTAAAAACGCGTATTAATGTTACATTATTATATCAATGCATGTTTTTTACGCATAAAAGACATTTAATGTAGTTTTTAATCGTGATGATTTTGAGTAAGGAGAATAACGTTCAAATTATTAAATTTTCAATAAAACCAATAAATTCAAATTTCAACTACAGTAGGCCTTTCGCCAGCAAAGCTGGCATCATCAGGCAACACAACTTTAGCGATACGACATATCGGTCCAAAATATCATTATAGCCGATATTATCGAAAGAAAATATCGATAATAATATATCGATTAATCGAAACGCATTTATTGGTGTTTTAGATATATCGATATATCGTTGCCATTCCTGATCGGGATAAGTTAGTGACAATGACTACACTCGATCATCTACACTCATTCACATCTTATTTTCATGCATATCTGTACGATTGATGCCTTAGTCATGAATAATGAATAAATAAATCATATAAATGAATAAACATTTCTGTATTACTTCCAAATATTGTAAATGAACATTTAAAAGACTTGGGATTACATTGATGATGAATCCAATTTAGGTTTTGATGAGTTTTGCATAAATGGACTCAAATCCAATACACCAATAACCTGTAATATTTTTGTTAAACCAATTTATGTTACATGTATGTATATAAACTGTGCATGTACACGAGGAAAGTGTAAAATCTTCATAACATGGTTTTGCAATTTAAAACTTATTACATGATTTGTACCGTTTGATTTTGATTTCAGGATTTTTTTTTTTTTTATTTCCAAACATCACTCCTTTTTATAAAAAATATGCTATTAGAATATCTAATTATGAATTGTATCTTAATATTCATTACGGTACAGAATGATCAGTTGACATCAACACACATAACGGATAAATCATATAACATATGTTATGTTTCAAATGTAATGCGTTAACTCAATGTTAAAAACACAAACAATTTGGTTGAAGGTGTTTATAACCAGAGTTAAAATAATCGCATGCTTCTTAAAAGGAAAGTTAAATTGTAAGAGATCCAGAGGTTTGTTCCAATGGTTCAAATATTTGTATTGTAAAATGGTAAGAGTATAAATATTGGCCTTGATGTTATGCTGCTCATTAAAATATTACATCACTGTTGATATTATTATCTAACATTATGGTATTGTTATCATTAAACACGCATCGTTTTTAATTAGCATAATACGTGTTGGTAATGGGTTTAAGGAATTCAATTTATCAATAGATTTAAGACTTTTAATACTTTGTCCATTGAAAGTGAAGATAAATTCAATAATTCAGTAATATATAGGATTAACTGTAATTATTGTAATATGTTTTACATAGTTCAGACTGTACATTTTAGCAAAAGATATAAAAACAGTCTCTGCTTTTAAAAATAAGAAACTTGAAAGAACTTTTGTAGCTTAAAAATTTCTGAATTTTATCCACAATTTGAATAAAATAGATAGAAATGTACCTATATATTCTAAAAGTTTGTAAGCGGGCTAGGATCATGAATGCTTGGGAAGAGTTATTTATTTTTAAAGAAAAATGTGATGATCGTGATAAGGTAATGAATGGACAGGTTAGTCTCAGTCTCAGAAAAACCACTGAGGATGCCACATCACAGTATGGGCGAAACGTCTGGTCATCTTGTAAATATTGTAGATAGTTTATTACTATGCGGTTGTCACCGAAAATGTAGATTCTAGTTATGACACCGGCCGCGTAAGCCTAAGTTCTAAGATTAATGGACAGGTTAATTTTGATTCCAAAATAGTTTTTAATAATGTATTTTCAGGGATTAAAAGAACAGAAGTAACAACCAATAGGAATTAACCAATAATATCACAGCAGCCGCCATTTTGACGATTCCAGCCGATGGGTCACGTGATCATAGGCCTATAAATTGAGTTTTTGAACATCAACTCATCCTTTTGTGAATCTCTCTGGTCTGAGGAAAGTGAGAGTGGTTCGCCGAAATCAATCACCATAATATTTGTGATTTTTTTACTTGTATTGTAATATATTTGTGCATTTTGTGTTTATAATGTAATACATTAAACAAGATAAAATATAGAAACTGTCAAATACTACAATTTATTTCAGCTAGAACTATAAAAATGAAGAGGCCATATTAAATTCCGGTCTTATAACATGGAACTGTATTGACAATTATTGATTATGGAAACTACATGATATATATGTAAATAACACTTTTTGAACTCATGGGGGTAGGTAGGGTTAAGAAGAACTACATGTTTATGGAAAGTATACACTGAACACGCCATAACTCTAAAGAACTTGGTTAATAGACATAAATACCACAGAGTAAGACTCAAAGGAGTTTTTGAATAACACGGAATTCTGTTTGAAGTTGTACTGTAGCAGATCATTAAACAGCGGAGTTTATTTTGAATCAGTCTTCCTGGTTGTGCCTTGAGGCATTCAACTCTGCTAAATCAACCCAGTAAAGTGGTTCGAAGCTTAAGTTGTTTATACATTATAATGTTTCTTTTTATTTTATCTGGGAGAGTAACTTGTTATACTATTGCTAATACTAATAAATTAATTACATTATATAAAACTTAATGATTTAGTGATAGATTTATTTGAAATCATACAATTAATTACAGTTGACAGTAGAACTTCTTGGCATCTTGACGTCGTAACATTACCTACTTGGTCACATTGTAATCTCAACAGACATTTATAGTTAGTATTCAATTCAAATCACAATATCTTTATTCAATTATATATGTACAATGAATACTGATACTATAAATTAAGAATAATAGTGTAATAATCACAATACTAACTAGAAACTTTATTAAATATGTACTATTTGAAAAGACCTCGTATATTGAATATGGGGCAATATGAATTAGGTAATTTTTTAATTCTATTTTAAACTTTGTGTTTGGCTCCGTCTTGGTAATATTTCCCGGCAACATTCTTAAACATTTCAGCCCAGCCACGCTTTCGTTTTTGTTTGAAAGTTTACGGTTGTGTCGTTTTGTATCTACCAGGAACCTTCCCCTTGTATTGTACACATGCTCATGGCTTCCTGTTGAATTTATGATATTGTCCTTCACAAAAATGACTGTTTGAAGGTCATACAATGTGAAAACTGTCAAGATGCCTAATTTTTTAAATTCTAGTTTCACCGAATCTCTACTTGTTAGTCGTAGCACAATGCTTATTGCTTTCTTTTGGAGGCGAAGCATTCTTCTTAATTTTTTTGTTAATGTGGCACCATATGAAATGTGTGAATAAATGTAAGAGAAGTATATAGACTTAAGAGCATGAATTGTTCATAAATATGACATTTCCTTGAGAGGGAACAGACCGGAATTTATTCTTTTACAAATATGGTTCACATGACTGCCCCACAGTAAGTGTTGATCTACTGTAAAAAATTTTATTTCATCTAGTTGGTTGAGATTACTGTTATCCATTATGATACAGGGCTTAATTTTACTTTTGTTTTGTATAAAATTATATTACTTTTGTTTTGTATAAAATTTGATAAAATTTGTTTTCTTTAAATTTAGGTTTAGGTTGTGCGTAGAAAGTTTTTGTATTACAAAGGTCAATATATGATTTCGTTTCTATTCCATGCACTGTTTTACTAGAAACTTTAAAACTTGTATGGTCGGCATATAACCACATATTTCCGTCAGGTGTATGAGACATAACTTGCGAAATATCATTGATATAACATATAAAGTGCAGAGGGCCTAAAATGAACCACTGAGGGGTACCGAAATGGCAGTATTTCATTTTCGATATAGTATATAAGAGCCACTCTGATTTAACAAAAGAAATTTCTACATACTGGTACCTGTTTGTAACGTATGAACTATTCATTCCTTTCATATGCATAGTTATTTTGTATTCATAAACCAATTTAAAATCACCTTAAATTGTTTTAAATCAATATAAACTCACTGAATTTAAAAGCATCAATTTTACAACAAAATGTAAGGACACAACATTTATAGACTACTTCAATAAAAATACTAAGAGATACTATTTTTCAATATTGACTTATAAATAAGATAAAACTTAAATTATGACCTAAAGTATGGAAAGATGGATATTGAATATGATTATATGGGATAGTGACACTTTCTGTAAAATTGAATTTGGACATTGTATATTTCTTAATATTTACATTTACGGGATATCTAACTATCTCATTTGTAAAACTATTTCAGAGTTACTTTTATAAAACTGCAATTCCTTTAATAATTTTACTTTAGTTAAGTAGTATTCTTTTCATAAGACAACGTTTGGAAAGATTAGTCATTTTTAACATCGATTCTATACATATTAAAGCAGTTCAAACGTGGCAGGGATGGCTAAACTATTATTTTAAGTTACGTTGTATATTTTAAAATTTTGTTGTAATGTTTACACACTCATAATGGTGCAAAACTCGTTTTCTGCTACGTTAGGCTTATGGTATCTGCAGCCTTCAGTTATCTCCAAGGCTACACATTTCTTATTTATAACTGGCTTTTGGTGTCGAATGGTAAACCTATTTACTTTATAACATCCCTCTCAATGTAAGTTATTCTGCATGTTAAGCCAAGTCAAGTCGAAAGACATGCATCGAAATAGGTTTTTTAGTTCATTGAGGTTTGTTGTTTTCTTCTTGTTGTGTATTTCTTCATTTTTTAAAGGTACAAAATTATATAAAATATGTAATTACTTTCGAAAATCGTAAAATATAATGTATGCATGATAATTCAATAGGCAAACCAACAAATTTTAAAGAATGATAAATATTAACATTTCCTAATGCTTATATAAGTGTGTTGTTTCAATCTTAAAATATTCAAACAAAAATAGCCAATCATTTATTTTGAATATGAAATCACCTACGATTTCAAATGATATATGTGTAGGGTTTAATAGTTGAAAATACGTTGAGTAATACTTAAATCTCTATTGATTTTTTTTATATTAACAAAAAAGTTTACCATTAAACATACAATGATCACTTATAAACATAAATACTATCATAATGTGTATTAAGTAGGGAGAGCTGTTTTATATATCTATAATTCGAATTAAGTATTTTCAGGATATAGTTATTTATTTATCGGTCTCACGTTTTTAAATAACCTCTCAAGTATTTTTACCCCTCTAATGAATTTGTAATGAAGAGTTGGAGAAAATGTTTTACAGTACAAATTGAGTTTGTGGTTCCAAGAAAATTACGCCAGAACGCCATTAACGTAGTACAAAGACAAAGTCGTCAGACAAAAACAGATGCCTGAAAATGAACTTTTCCCACCAACTCTATGCATTTGATGTTTGTTTGTTTGAGTGATCGTGTTGCTCTTAATTACTTCCGAAATGAATAAGGATATAAACTATTTTAACTGTTTATTTACAGTTCAAAGTAAAGAGTTTAAATAAAAAAAATCTTATGGAGAAATAAAATATATTACCTTGTTCAATCACTTATTAAAAGTGATTGAAAAAGGTAATATATTTTATATCTCCATAATATATAATTTTCAATCCAGGGCCAATATGATTACTAAAAACATATCATGATTTAAAACTTAACGTCGAATAAATATGGCTAAAGTACCGAGTATAAATAAATAAATTGCCATAATTTTAGGCTTAAAATGAGATAAAAATATCCCTTACTGTAGGTCATACATAATATGCAACCTTTGGTGATGTACATAATAGCGAAACGTCCGGTAATGTATCTATTGTAGATAACACCTTGACGTAGTAGTTACCAGTACCATTAGTAATTATGGTCCAGCCCTTCTAACTTTACCTCTGAGGGGAGCACAACATGGCAACATTGCATATATTAAGTGCTTGGCTCCTTCCTGTCCCATGGCTAATTTGTTTCCGGTATAAATAAATCATAACTATAGCCTGCAAATTTTCCGATTGACTTAGTTTTTTGACATTTACAATCGGTAAAAAAAGTACTTCCAAGTTAAACACTAAAAGATTTAATTTCTACTAAAAAAATAAATGTCTATCTTCCTATATTATTCCCAATTTTGAGTCACCGGATGTACAGTTTAGAGGAGGGCTTTGGTGGTCTAAATGCGATGATGCCTATATGGGTTTTCCAGTTAGCCCGCAAACCTCAGAGGCAAAGTTAGATCGGCTGGACTATAGTAATGACACCGGCCGCTTAAGTCTACAAAATAAAATTAAATATTACTTGTTCCATTAATTTCTCAGATTAAAAAATTGTCCCTATAGTTACAATTTGTAAAAAATCACATTTATTTGAACAGTCACTGATCAGTTAACGTTTATGCGCCCTATGCTGTAGTGACAGTGTGTTTCATTGATACGGTCAGGTCACACATATCGTGACAAAGTCCCGTCGCCTGGCAACCGATTGCGTCACACTCTTTCCCTTTGTTTCCTCAGATGATGGATTCAAATGACTTGCTGTTTCAGAGTTTTAATCGTTATAACTAGGACATATAATTAATTATAAATCCTACTGTACACTACAAAAGGTTTATCTGTAATGTAGTTCAATGTGAAAAATGTAAAAATGGTTTATAGTGTTTTGATAAATTTTGAAACGGATCTTTTCCATTAATTCACTACCACAACCGTAACTAAGCTTATTCTAACATAATCAAACTAAACCTAACATAACCTAACCAAACCTAACATAACCTACCAAACCTAACATAACCTAATCAAACCTAACATAACCTACCAAACCTAACATAACCTAATCAAACCTAACATAACCTAAACAAACCTAACATAACCTAATCAAACCTAACATAACCTAAACAAACCTAACATAACCTACCAAACCTAACATAACCTAAACAAACCTAACATAACCTAATCAAACCTAACATAACCTAAACAAACCTAACATAACCTACCAAACCTAACATAACCTAATCAAACCTAACATAACCTACCAAACCTAACATAACCTAATCAAACCTAACATAACCTAATCAAACCTAACATAACCTAAACAAACCTAACATAACCTACCAAACCTAGCATAACCTAACCAAACCTAACATAACCTACCAAACCTAACATAACCTAATCAAACCTAACATAACCTAACCAAACCTAACATAACCTACCAAACCTAACATAACATAAACAAACCTAATATAACCTAACTAAACCAAACATAAACTACCAAATCTAACATAACCTAACCAAACCTAACATAATCTAAACAAACCTGTCATAACCCAGCCAAAGTAGTGGTAGTGAACTAACGGAAAAGGTCCCTTGAAACATTTAATTTGATAACTAATTTTTTTTATTCTAAACAATGCTTCTCTTTTCTATAGTAAAATTATACTCCAACTTATTTACTTAATAATTGTTGTACGTAAATAATATTTGGTTTGGAAACTAAACAAGATCCTCCCCTATAGATATTACTAAGTTAATAATTAAGTGATCCATCTGTTTAATATTCTATAACAGATATTTAGTACAGAACAAAGTTTTATTGTAGGTCTGCACCCTTGTAGGTCACTAATCTTCTAATCCTCTTCTAAAACATATAATTTCATTTTCTCAATTATAATTCTATAACAGATATTTAGTACAGAACAAAGATTTATTGTTGAATTATAATTGAGAAAATGAAATTATATGTTTTAGAAGAGGATTAGAAGATTAGTGACCTACAAGGGTGCAGATCCTTATGTCTCAAGAATTTAATTTTCTCCACTTCCCAGCTTAACCAGCCAGCGAGAGAGTTCTGGCATTACGCACTGATTTTAATTTGTGAAGAGCTAAGTTTATATAAGATTTTTATATGATGGATTTTTTTCATGATTAAGTTTTGTAATTTTTATAGTTTTATTAAAAAATGTGATAGTTTTTCAATCATTGGAAACATTAATAAATATATTATACCTTTATTTATTTACTTCAAAGTAATAAACTCTTTCCTCTTTGGGAACTGCATAAAGTAGCATACGCAAAACAGTTAGGTTTTCCAAGCTATCAATTAACCACCGATTAATATTGGGTATTTTTATTAATTTTAAAGAAAAACTGGTTAAAAACAACACATAGACTTATTTCTAGTAAAACAATGTTTGAATGGAAATAAACTGATTGAATCAATTGTATAAATAAACTAAGTGTTCATTAGAGGAACAAAGTGTCTAAGATGTAAATGTATCGCACAGCAAAGTACAATGTTACTTTACCTACGTTAAAGAGGTGTTATTGCCGTATTAGCTAATGTTAAATTTGTACTCTACTTCTAGTTTTTGTAGGTGATAGGTTCCATGCTCGGTTCTCTTAATACCGACACGGCGTCCGCTCAATAGTTGTCATCAACATAGACACTACTAGAGAAGTCTGGAGTGTCCGTGTTGAATGGTAGTCAAGGTTCGGATGTTGTGTAGGGGAGAGAACTTGTCAGACTTGTCAGTTAGCTGAAAATCATACCAACACTACGTGGTTCGGATTACACGTAAAGCTGTAGGTTCCATAGTTGCCCTGACTACTGGGCTATTAATAAATAGTCCTTTCTGAGCTAAGGTGAACTCAGATAGTAACAATGACTACACTCGTTCATCTACACTCATCACACTCCTCATATTCGCCCATCTCTTTACGATCGGCGTCTTAGAGATGAATAATGAATAATAAGTTTTATTACTCAGTTTTATTTAGTAAAATTCGATAAAAAATATAACATTCCGAGCCGTTTTATGATTCTGATTCCTCGACTTTTATATATTGTTTCAAGTTCTAATAATATATTTAGAAAAACTTGATTACACGTCGAATATACAATTTATCTGAATATCCTTTACCCTTAATTATGGTTGCTATGTTATTTCACGAGGATTAATGGTTTTTTTTCAAACTGTAACGAAATAAATAATATAATAAAAATAATTGTAGAGGCCTTTAAAAGGTGAACTATATAATGAGATATTAATAAAATGTCTGTTTTGTTTCTTAACATAAATGACGGTCAAGCTTGACCATTTTTAAATATTAAGAGCACCGTTAAAATTGATTTTTTTATGATATAAAATTCGTAACATACAGTGTTCATTTAATTATTTCTGAAGAAATGTGTTATATTTTTATGTAAAAATAAAATATTTTTATCGTTCGTTATTCTGAAATTTAATTTGATAATAGCGTGCCATAAAGGACCGCTTCAGTAGTTTGACGAATTTTAGAAGTTTATCTTTCAAAGTTTACGCTGGTTTAATTTAAATAGGTTTATATAAAATTATTAAGAAAATCCAATGCTGATATATTAAAATAAAACCTAATATTGAATATAACAACTTATTTGGATCTTAGCCCTACTTAGTCTTACAAGAAGAAAAATAATATACTTTTGTTAAAATTGCCATACGTATATCTTGTAAACTTTTATTTTAGTAAAATGAATAAAACATTATAATAAATGTTAAATATAACTAACTTTATATGTTTTCTTTTTAAATATTTGTTTAAGCGTTCTTATTAGTAACTCGGATTTCGACTTTTATTAGTTGTATAACAAAAATTGGTAAAAACATATTTAGTTTAGAAAACGAAAGAGTTGAATAGTCTGATTAAATAATCGTACGTCCCATTGACGTAATTTTTTTTTATTAATCCAGTCTGGAGCTGAGAATTGGAGAAATAAAGAATTCCATTTGGTGATTACTCTGGCCCTCTCTGGCTTGACCTTCATTTTATTTTACTGCTGTGTTTCCAACGCTCTGCCAAGTATTTTCAGTCAAACATTTAAAAAAACAACTCTTTTAATTTAAATCTTGACATTTTAAGTGACGTAAATATTTGAACGTTTATTCCTTACAAACGACACTTTGTTATACATGGTGAATGAAAGCAACCTGAACCCCCTGAAACATGTTTAGTACTGAAAATATGTTATTGTTGTTTGCATGAACCTTTTTATATATAAGGGGCTACATTAATAAAAGCATTTCAAAAATTTACTCCCATAGGAGGGTGAAACTCAAATTGTTTAAATGACAACACCCTTATCGTCAAGGGTCATTTAAAATGGCATAGAATATCTTCAGAAATATTGCAAAACGTCAGATGTACATGCGAATGAATGTCAACCGTATTATTGGATTGAAACTCAAGGGGCACAGTTCCAGTATTTAATTTAAGTTATTATGCTCATCAAAATCATAATTTCTAATCAATGTTTGATTTATTTCTTGTAACAAAACCTTCTTAAATTTGGAAAAATACAAATAATTTATTCAATATTTCAGTGCTGTACATTTGTTAATGTGTGTTTCTGTTGTAAATTACGAACTTTAATATGAATGTTTTTAATTCATTTTTAATTTAGTGAACTATTTCAGCCACCTACCCTCCAAATTGTCTAAGGGCATCCAACAAGATTTAGTAAGAATTCTTCCTTGTTTAAAGGCCTTCAAAATAAGACATTGAAGTAGTGATTGGAAAACTGCTGTCGTAAGATAATTATATCCCAACCCCCCTTCCCCCCCCCCCCAAAAAAAAAGACGTGAAATGGACAGTTATTGAGTAAAAGTAAGTTTGGTCACAAAACATCAACAAACATTGCCCTTGATATAAACTGATATTTTTACATTAAAAACGTCACAGATCGGGTTTTATAACCACTTCCCTATTTGCCACCATTTTATTTTGGCTGATCCTATTTCACTTTTCTTTATGGTAACTTTCTCGTCTCACCAAGCTTTTAAATCAGAGGGGTTACACATTTTGAAAATGTTTAATTCCCCCCCCCCCCCACTCCCCAGTTCCCTTAAGAGGGGGGGAGTTTTAGAATGCCCCTCATATCCAATAAGGTTGTAGCAAACATAAATAACAATTTTTTAGTATAGAACACGTTTTAGGGGATACATGTCTCTTTTCTGTCAACCTCTATAATAAATCTTATCTCTTAAACATATTCTAATTAACATTATAAATATTCTACGATGTATATTTACTGTAATACTTAGAAAAATTTTACTGTACAGTTAAAGGGCTCTATCAAACGGTTACGTTTTGTAGAAGAAGAAACTAAATGCTTCATATATCCAGACGTGTAACTCAAAAATAAATAATTGTTTAACTCTACATATAGCAAACAAAATATCAACTATAGAAAATTATTATTGCAAGTAAGAAACATTTTTGAGTAACATTCGAATCCAGTTTAATTAATCTAATAAATCTAAAACAGAAATAAAATATACTTATAGGTTAGAGTATTGTGTTACTGTCCAAATAGATTATTCCAGGCAATTAACATCAAGTTCAGGACTAATACTATCAATATTGTCATTGGAATTCACTTCTTAAAAGAATAAGAGAGAGTAATATTGCAAGTCCTTTCACAAGCTTAAGGGTTTTCACTATAGAGTGTTCTTTGTATCCCTCTGCAATAATTCCTAAATTCACAACGGGGAACAATAAATTTAAAATTTAGAATAATGTATTTATTCCCAAATTCTTTATAACTAACGTAACCTATTAATAACCTGTACATTATATATGGAGGCTACGTGATATTTATTCTTCTGGTCGTGATCTGTTTGTCAGAATAAGCTATTTTAGAGTTATGGCTGATTAAGTTTGTGACTATCGAATTGTTAATTAATTGGTTTAATGTATATTTTATTATATTTAAATTATCGACGATTAGAATAAAAATTTTATACATCATATTTAGTTTAGGTTATTGTTAATTTTATTTTTTGTTTATTATAAAAAAAGTATGAACACTCAATAGAAGGATTTGGTATGAAATATGGACACTGATTAACTTCTTTGCTTTAACTGTAATTGATTATTATGTTTAATGTAATTATTGGAAGCTTCTTGACAGCATTAATAATTAATAAATAAATGATTATATATATAAAAACTACATTTTTATTTAATTTCATTTTCGATGTAGAAATAGTTGGCCGAAGTCGATCATCATATTGGCAGTTTGACACGAGAGTTAAAGTCCCTGGGAAAGATAGGTTTTGGGCCCGGGAAAGGTGAAAGATCCTAGGATTTCAATCGACTGCATACCTGCCAGTTAATGCATTTATTGTATGTATTTCTGGAGGGATTTTTATATACAACATGATTGGCTTTTTGGGCTACGCTTCGGAAAAACAGTGTTAGGTCCCACTATTAAATTTTTTTTAGATTTAAAGTACTCGCTAATATAACAAAAAGTAAAACTAATATAAACAGTTGCTGTCACTATCATTTTTAACTTTAAGGGATTGTCAATAAGTATAAAAAGTTTAGCGGAAAAATAAGCTAAATAGGTATATAGTTTCTTTTTTGTTTGTTTTTCTTCAAGTGAAACTCCACTCGCCAGTTCACATGGATCTGCCTGCAGGTTACATGACCTGCCATCCATGTGGACCTGCCTGCAGGTATGCACAAAGCCTGCAGGTATGTGCATGAACTTTATTCAACGAGTGAAGTACCGACCGTTGGCTGAGTGAGGATTCGACACTTGGACCTTGCCCTCCGCCAAGTGGTGGCTAAGGAGCCACTGAGCCACCACGCCACCACTGAGTTCACCTTCCAGCTTATAGAATATATTGTATTTATATATACACAAACAACATATCTATATTACTATTGTTCCTCCTTTTAATTTTTTCAGCGTCAGTAGATATGAGTAGAATTAAAAAAATAATATTTAATTAATTATCAACCAAACATTGTAACTTAACTAGTTGACTCTTCAAAAATTAGGAGTACATTAAAAATTAGAGTTTGACATTCAATGTTACACAAATTCAACTTCACTAAAAAAAAGTATTCAATTAAATCCGTACAGAGGTTGCTCAAAATCTCAGTGAAAAAGTCAGTCTATTTTAACTACAAAACCAGAATTTAAAATAATATTATGTCAGACACAACACTGTATGATGTGAAAAATAATGATTGTAATGGTTTTTAATCTGATAAAAATATTATTCAGACCCTTAACTTGTATTTTGCTTAACTTGTACTTTTTATGAATGTAGGATTTTTTATGTTTAAGACGGCAAAGAGGACTGAGCATAGAACCTATCGCCTAAATATATAAATATCCACAGCACATTTTCCCCGTGTAGATGGATTACAGCACTGCGCCACCAGTGCCAACTAAAGGTAATGTGGAGATACTGGGATTACTCAAAATATAATAATTTTTACTGCAAAAATACTCAAAATCTAAGAGTACTAGGGAAACTCCTGCATGCTTCACGTGCCACCCCCTTCAGAAATAATAATAACTTACTAATTATTTTAAAACTAAAGTCTACTTGTGTTTAGCAGTACAAGGCTTTTAACGTGACGTCTAATGTGTTAATTGGATGGAAGCCGTCAAACTATACAAAGAGGGATTATGCATTACTTATTGCTTCCACCCTGGTTTGACAATAGGTCACGTGATCAATATACGTCTTGACAAACTGCCCCATTTATCCCCAGCCAAGTACTCCTTTACTTAATGCTATAGTACCATGTTATTTTCTGAATATCTGTTATTCTACCAAAATATGTATAGAGTAAAATAAGGCATTATTATTAACGTCTGTATTCAAACTCTCTTCCTTAATCTTACAGTGTTCTTCATCCGAAATTCTTCAAAATGAGTACCATTTGTTATTTCATGAGTTATTAAGAGAGTATGTTGCTGGGGAAAATATGATTTTTAAATACTTTTTTAATTAGCATAATACGTGTTTGTACATTTACAGTTCAAGTGAACGTCACACAACACAAATAAATATACTACAATACAAGTACAACATTCACAGATAATTTGTACTTGTATTGTATGGTATAAGTACTTATATTTTTATGTTCAGTATAAGTACGAAATGCACAAATATTTAATACTTTATACTTAATATTTGTGTATTTATACTTGAAATAAGTTCAATAAGTATAAAATGTTAAGAGGGAAAATATGAAAAATAGATATATAATACACCTTCCGTAAATATGTATTTTCATATACACATTCAACATATATTTTCATTGCTATTGATCCTCCTTGTAATTTTTACAGTATTAGTAGGAATGAGTAGAAAATGAAAACTCTATCCTCTATTTGTGCATTTACTATTTATACTATTGAAAATGCGTACATATATTAACCATAGTATTCGTGCATTTTGTGCTTGTATTTTAATATATTCACGCATGTTGTACTTGTATTATAGTGTATTTGTGAGTTTTGCGTTTATATTTTAATGTATTTGTGTTGTGTGACATTCAGATTTACAATATATTAATTTTGTGAAAACTCCAAAGTAACGCTAAGTTGCTATTATCTTGATGCTTTTACTTCACCTATTATTTGGAAAATGAAATAATGGTCCAAACATTAACATTATTATGTCACAAAATAAAAAGTTAAATCTAAGTCTGATGATCTGGATTCGCATGTGTCTGAAAAATTCACCTTAAATATGTTAATGGATGGTTTGTTGTTATCCTAATGGTATTATCTTTATTGCTGTATTTATCAATAAATGGTAAAATAAATACATCCTTTTAGTTCCGCCAAGAACGATGAGTAGAACTAGACAAAGTAAGACAGTTTTCGAAGGACATCTTTCATTTTCAGATGCAATTCACTTTGGATTTCCGGATGTATTGAATGAAAGTCTAGAGTGAAATGAATTGACTCATTTTCATTTGTATCGATCAATAATAGATAGCGAAGAACCAAAAATCGAATAATGCCATCATATACTTTCTAGTTAAACCTACACTACCTTAAAAAGGATTAATTTGATATTATAAACTAATAACCGACGGAACTTCCTTCCCTAGAGGGTGGTTCTCTCTTAGCCATTACATCAATATAAAAGCTCAACCTGCTACCGTTATTCTACTTAAAAAAAGTTTTATAGTCTGTAAAATTCAATAAGCACTTTAAGTGGATACAAAGTGGTGTAATTTTGTCAGAGTTGGTAAAAGTAATCTTAAACATTTCACAATAAAAACCAAGATAGTATGGGTGTTGTTGTTTTTATATCTGCTGTTCGAAATAAATAATTTATTTAAATTAATGACAACGTTGCTCTTATGGAAAAAAACATCAGACAGTGACTAGCTCTTAAAAATAACATTTAGATAAATACTCCCTTAGTGGGTCTCTTTCATATAAAAGCCAACTTTCCTCAAAATCTAATACAAATCTGTTCCGGAGTTTTAATAAATTATTTTTTGATTATATATATTAAGATTCATTAAAATTCATAACTTCGTTATGCAAGAAATAAAGTTACAATTTATTCGTTTTACACTCAAGCGTAATTACAATAATTAGTGATTGATTCGAAACTTGCCAATTAGCAATCAAGTTTCAACAGAAATGACTGGAGCCTTTGGTGATATTCTCTATCAAAGGATCTGCTAACCATTGTTTGATTGGACTTCCAACTGCAGTTTATCATTTGAAATAAATTATTATATAGAAATATTATATCACCTACACAATAATACCAACTTCTTTAGCTAAAATGTTCTCAGTTCAGTCCCAACCAGAGTAAAAATAAAAAAAATATTGATTGGGATCAACTGACTTCCAATGTATGTCCATTTGTCACAAAGCAATGGACAGACATTGAAAATTTATTTTACTTCCCTGGAAGCACCAATATATTTTCAAAAAGAAATTTCGTATATCGAACTAGAGAGGTCTGTGGTTTCCATGTTGGGCGTTATTCAAGGTTCAGATGTGTAGAGAAGATAATTTAGTGTCCAGAAGATGTGTAGAGGTTAAAGGTAGTGTCAGGCTTATCCAATTAGCTGAAAATCATACTATTACTATGGTTTGGATTCCATCAGGTGTTTCCCTGGATATTTTGGGCTATTAATAAACAGGTCTTTAAAGGAAAATTCGACCTTAGTTAGAAAATATTACTACACTCGTATATCTACAATCATCACACTCATTCGCCCCTCATATTCGCCCACATCTCTACGACCGATGTCTTACAAATGAATGACAATGAAAAATAATAATATTAAACATGCAATATCAACTTTAACTAAAGCACTTGGTTGCTCTACTGAAATTGATATTACTAGTTCTTATTTAAGAATAAATACTATCCATTAATGGTTATAATAATAGATGAAGTATCTATGACAAACATACTGCTATGAATAATTAAATATAAATAATGTACAAAATATATTAAATTACTGCACGTTGGAATACAAATACTATTATTTCAATTAGCAATAAGCTTAAAATATTATGGGAACACATTTTTCCAATACAGTTAGAGCAAGGAGAAAAAAGCAGAACGATAGTCAATTAATGTATGCTATTAAAAAAATCTTCAATTTACAGTAGTGAGTAAACTTATATGATTTCACCCACATAAAATACGTTTTGTCAAGGGCAAATACCCAATAAACGTCTTGGCAAGTATTTTTCTTTTTTATGAAACAAAATGTTACCAATATCTTTTTACCACTACTTGCTCAATTTTATTGGAATTTTTAAAACCTTATTTATTTTTTTTCGTTTTTTCTATTCGAATGTCTTAAGTCTTCAAGCTAGTAGTTACACTGATGTTACTTTTTTACAGTAACTAATTAAAAACACAGTGTACATTTAGTGTTAAAACATGTTTTTTTTAAACAAAATAAACTGTGAAAAATCGATAAAAAATATTCCCTTATAACCGAGCATATTTAAAAGAGGAACGACAAAATAATTTCGTCATGCCTCAATTATACGGCAAATGCATCCTGTCTAACACAATACTGTCACCAGAATAACACGCTATTTTACATTTTTGACATGGCTAAATTAAAATTGTATTAGTAAATTCTAATTATGCACCCATTGGTAGTGTGATCAAGCTAACAAAATTACTGTCACTAATCTATTATTTCCACCATAGCAAAGAATAAAAAATATAAATGAACATATCTTTTATCATATCAGTTTTAACTTTAACAAAAAAAGACAAATAACACTTTGTGATGAAACAGCCTTTCAAGAATATCTCAATATTGTGTATTATTTTCCTGTTAATAAAAAAAAAAATAAAATAAAGGATTTCCTCTAAAAAAAGGCAGTCTTTTATAGTTAAAGTAGCTTTATTGTAAAAGATGTTGCAATTGTTTTATAAATATGTCACAATAAAATCGACGTTCATACTTTACATCAAGTCTGTGATCTGAAACCAAAACACGTCTTCCAAGAATCGAAAACCCATAACGAGTACACTATTGTAAACCGCACCAAAATAGTCCGATGACAGCTGTAGCATATGAAGCATCCCCTCTTCGCTTCTCGCCCAACAATGTTGTCAATTATAAATTCGTTAAAAATATTGATGATTTGTCAAAACATCTGTTGCAGTAAACAAACACTATCATTTGTTATTATAAACCACGGTACCTATAAAAGAAAACGGTAGGTATCACACACATCTCCAATGACGTCACATTGGCGAAATTGCAATAATAAATACAAAAATACTGTTCTAATTCCTATGATTATAGTTCCAGCTGATAAGTGGTAAATAATTTGCTTAACTATTCAGCTAGTTATGTAATATACATACATACATATACATACATACACTATACATAGAAGTTATGTAATTGGTGGATTTAGTTACCAGTATTTAATAGAATAAACAAACCAGCTGATTTCGCCTATATGACGTTACAGTCTACTGCGCAGTCTCATCGTGGTACCTAAAGAGTTACCTTGTTTTTGTTATAATGCACGTGTTTTGGTTATATATATATATGTAGTGATATAATTACGGTTAACAACAGCTATTTCACTTGATAAACTTTATTTAATAGTACATTCTACAGAATATAAAATATTTATATTATTATAATGCTATAAACAATTACAGGATTGATACGTACCATAGCTCATTTTACCACTACGTTCTAGAGGTCTTTAAATATGATCATACAGTTTTTTTTGTAAACAAAATGCCAATTAAATTGACAGTATTGAACATACGCATATATGTCATAGATAAAACATGTTGTTTGGTGGTTCTCAGCAACGATATGGCAACACCGCCTAAAATGTCAACGGACTATTTTGATGCGGTTTACACTAGGGCGAAATAAAAGGAACTCATAAGCCGCTAATTGTGAGGTTCGTCAATGACATCCTAAGAGATGGTGCCCACTGTAAGTCCTTTTTGGTTCTCTCCTTCGTAATTTTGCTTCCAAACAAGGTGATATAACTGACTTGTAAAAAACTTGTACTATGTATCTTGAATGTTAAGTGTAAAAATCCACACATTCTCCTTACTATAACAAATGAATGATATTTCATTTTTATATTACAAATTAAATAAAAAGGAACTAGTTTACTTCCCCGAAAGCACCAGTAAACTTTCAAAAGGCATTTTTGTATACAACATAAAGGTATTATTAGTATTTCATTCAATGCTACAGTTTTTTAAAATATGATTAACACTACATATTTGTTCTTAAAGTTAGAATACTAATTGTTTGTTTTTTAATTGAAAATTAAGTTAATATTATTTAAATAGTTGCTAATAAAGAAATTAAAATGAAGTGTATGTTAACAAATTGTCGACCTTCCATTCCAAACATTAAATAGTTAAACCATTATAGTTAAAAATACACCCCTCCCATCCACTGGACATGAGTTCATGGCTGAGGCTAGGTGGAAGAGCCACAAATAATCATACCTTATTATGTTTAGGAGTCCAAAAGGGCTACCACTAATCATGACGTGTATTTAGAGGGTGGGAAGTTCACAAAAAATAATTTCTATTTTAGGTGGATAAGAGGGATGTCAGTAGTTATATATTAGGTGAGGGGAAGGTCTACCAGTATATATATATATATATATCATATTTCTTATAGGTGGGAGGGTCATCAATAATAATTTCTGTTTGAAATGGTGGGACGGGTTTTGAATTATTATATTGTATTTCAGGTGACGGCAAGGACTACCAGTACGTTATTTTTCGTAGATAGAAAAGCTATCAATAATTATTTCGTAATTTGGGTATGGAAGTTCTATCAACATTCAATTTGGGTAGGTGAAAGGAGTGAGAGTATTGTATTTTTGGGGTCTACCAACAACTATTTTAATGAATATTAAAACAAAGTATTAAACATGAATGTTTTGGTTTTATTTAATTGCATTCATAAATAAATATGAAACCGATATATAGTATATAATAATACAGTATATCTAAGCACTGAGAAGTAAATTGTTTTAAAATTAGATGAAAGAATTATAACTTTAAAATAAGAAGTGGTTAGTCGCAGGTTAGAAGGGAGGGATGTGGAATTGCAGTCCAACATTCCCTCACGGCGAGTAATTACTGAATTACCATTCAAGGCACCCCTCAATAAATAACATTAATACGTCACTCTCCAGTTTGGTCTTATTAAGTCTAGCTGTAACTACTGAAATAGGAAGTGGTTGGTCGGAGGTTAGAAGGGAGGGCTGTGGAATTGCTGGCCAACATTCTCTCGGCGACTAATTACTGAATTACCACCCAAGGCAACCCTCACTAACATGACGTTAATATGTCACTCTCCAGTTAGGTCTAATTAAGTCTAGTTATAACTACTGAAATAGAAGGTGGTTAGTCGGAGGTTAGAAGGGAGGGATGTGGAATTGCTGGTCAACATTCTCTCGGCGACTAATTACTGAATTACCACCCAAGGCAACCCTCACTAATGTTACGATAATACGTCACTCTCCAGTTAGGTCTAATTAAGTATAGTTGTAACTACTGAAATAGGAGGTGGTTAGTCGGAGGTTAGAAGAGAGGGATGTGGAATTGCTGGCCTACATTCCCTCACGGCGAGTAATTACTGAATCACTACCCAAGGCAATGCTCACTAACATGACGTTAATACGTCACTCTCCTGTTAGGTCTAATTAAGTCTAGCTGTAACTACTGAAATAGGAAGTGGTTAGTCGGAGGTTAGAAGGGAGGGATGTGGAATTGCTGGCCAACATTCCCTCACGGCGAGTAATTACTGAATTACTACCTAAGGCATCCCTCACTAAATGACGTTGAAACGTCACTCTCCAGTTAGGTCTAATTAAGTCTAGTTGTAACTACTGAAATAGGAAGTGGTTAGTCGGAGGTTAGAAGGGAGGGATGTGGAATTGCTGGCCAACATTCCCTCACGGCGAGTAATTACTGAATTACCACCCAAGTCAACCCTCACTAACATGACGTTAATGCCTCACTCTCCAGTTTGGTATAGCTATGTTCAATTGCAATCACTAATAACTTTCCTAGTTAAATACTGTCACATTTAATTCATTTATTTAGTTAAAATTAAATTATTTAATTAATTCACTTGTTAGTTTATCTGCTGCCTTGACATCAACTTGATGACGTTTTGTACATATTTCCTAGTAATTTTGAGTGTATATGAAGGACATTGTTTTGTAAGAAATAATAAGAGTGATAAATAAATGTAAAACAATTTGTTTGTATATATTTGTTTGAAATGTTTATAAATCTATATAGTTAGCAATAATAAAATTTTTCATATTTTCGGGTTTGCGTTGAACAAAAACAATTATATAAAATATCACATTATTTTTGTCTTATAAAAATAAACCCTTCAACCATTAAGAAGGAATGTAAACAAAATTTAAGTTTAATTCCTAACCGAACCATTCCTAATTACTTTTTATAATTAGGAGGTGAGAGTAAGTATTGCTCATAGTAATGAATATAAATAATGTACTGTAATATGAATATACACTGAACAAATATAAATACTCACTTACGTTACTTTCAACATAAGAATAATCCCAATCGTATTAGGAAAACACCAGCAACACTCACCTTCTGAAACAAAAACAACCAAATATGAGCAAAATATGACATAACAAATCATTTGGGAATAAACTAAGTATTGTATATTCTAATATGAACTACACTTTTTACTAACAAAAGATTTTATTTTGGGAAACTGTAAAATACATATATTTAATAAAATGAATTGTGTTTTTGTAGTGTACCTTTACATTATAGTTAGGTTTCTTTAAAAGAAGAATATTTTATGTCAAGGAAAGAGATGGCTTAGAAAAAACTTATCTAAACCTAGTTTAAAAACAGTGTTTGAGTTGTTTTTAATTTGTTTTATCCTGAATATTCAAACAATGAGAATGGATGTTTTGAATTTATGAAATTCTTTAACGTTTCATATTGACATTTAATGAGCCATTAACAATGTACAATTATCAGCAGGATTTGTCTAAAAGTTGTGTTGAAAAAATCGCTAAACTTTTTGAGTTGTTGAATTTTTAAATCAACAAATCAAATATAGAAGTAAGTATATTACTGGGACAGGAAAATAAAAGTGTAATATAACTAAAATATATTTACAGGTTTACTTTATATATAATTTATAAAATAATTACATGTTCTGTTGATTATGAAAATATATATGTATATTCATGAAAGTCTGTTACCCAATTACGTTTGGTATTAACCTAGATATTTTGTAATTTTTATTTTTTATTTTCATGTTTATTTTCACGTTGGAAAATATTCCGAAAATCATTTAAATAAACGTCAGTTATTTATATAAAAAAAAAAAAAATACTTCCAATAATAACTTGAACCTCTCTGAAATTGTTATTTTGACCATACAATTTTTTTTCAAAAAAAAAAAAAATAAATAAATTGGATTCCTTAATGCGGCTGGAAACTGCATGGTTACTGTGTTCTACACTACTACAGTAAATATACACTTGAAATGTTCTATAAGGGCTATTTCTCGCCTTATACAAGTAATTCATCATGAAATAATAACGGAGGGCTTTATACATTAAGATAGTTCAGCAACTGTGCCAGGTCGTTTGTCTGTTACACGCCGAAAGGAGATAAAATACTTTTTTTTAGGAACAATTTTGGTAATAAATCACTGGAGTGTATATTTCATGTTCGATGATAAATATTCCACTCGAATAACAAACGTACAATTGTGGCTCGAATTCTTGCATATGTCACTGCACGATACTAAATGTTTGACTGGAAAGTAACTAAGACAGGAACAGAACCAGACGGTACGAGTGTATTGTAATCACTTCACTAAACCAAACACCCTATGAAACCCACCCTCATTGTCTAGTGAGGTGTATTCATTTCCATTTCATTAACGTGGAAACAACAAAGACACATTGTGGCTCACATGTTGTTCCTTGTACTCCTGGAATACATTCGCGATATAAACCCCTCATATATTTTAAAATCCTTAAAAATCTGTATGCTCGACTGATAAAGTTTCAGTTCCTTGATCAAATATTGTACTGGTTTGTTGTCAGCTACCATTTCATAAGTTATTAAAAACCTGTAATACATTTTTGGAACAATATCATGCATTTATTGATAATAAGTCATGCTATTTATTGATAATAATATAAAAAGAAGTGCTTTCGCAAACCTAAATCTAATTCATCAAGACATTTAAGACCTGCCTCACTGACTATATTTGTGCTAGAATCCCTCTGTAAAATAGGTGTGGGGCAATCTGTAACTATGTGATCCATTAATTTGATAGACACCACAATCACATGACTGACCTAGTGTTAATCCACATTTATATTTGAAGTAGTTAAATCTGCCCACGCCAGTTTAGAAATGATTCATCAGTGCCCTTTTCCTACGAGGGAGGTTATCTAGTTTGCGTCCACACAACATTAATTAAAGCTGTAGTTCTAAGCAAGCAACAAATCTGTAGCTGGACTGTCATGAATTTGTGATCTCCCAGCTATGGCAGTTAGCACATATGTGAAATAGCCTGTACAGTACCGAACTAACTTGTAGATTATTTATTAACGCATTTCTGATGATTTGCAAACGCAACTAAACTGTTTTTTAAGTGTTTGCAAGCTAATATTTTTTCAGAAAATATATTTTGAAATCAAACAAGGAGGTTTCTTCTTTAATGAAACGTCCGTTAGAATAGCCGTGAATAATAATTGATTAATGGTTTAAAGATCATTAAAATTTTCTGAAGTATATATGTATGATATTCTTGTGAATAAAGCTACTAGGAAAATTAATATGATAGTTTCCTTAAATATATTGCAATTACAGAAGAAAACTAAAATAGTTATTCTCAAAATTACGTAATATCGTAATTTTTTAAAAATTTAAATAGATATTTAAAAAATAAACCTCAAAGCTCAGACTATGACAAAATCTAATAATATGTGATTCCTTAGAAAGCGTCCACTAATCAATGGTTAAATGACAGCAAAACAGCTGGTGATAATCAGCTGCTCCTTTTCAAAATCCAAATAACTTAAATTAATACTGAACTAAGAATCTTTGACTAAATGCTTCAGTAATATACATGAGAAATAAATATTTTACTTGTATGACAAAATGTTTTGATTTCACATGATTTATTGCGCTTATGCTAATATTCCGTTATTGTATATACTATACCAGGTATAAAAAAAATGAATACTTACATAAATTCATTTGTTTTAAGGTAAAACAATAATTTGAAAGCCATTTTAGAGATATCCCCGATTAAATCTATCGGAGAAACTCGTCGCATTATCAATCACAGTCAAAGTTAACGTCCGACCGTTATTTGTATCCGATTCATCTTGTTCTTACTTGACATTTCAAAAGCAACTCTCAATCTGTAAATAGATGGACTTCTGTTTATATACTTTACAACAGTCGGAGTTCCAGCTTAACGGTAGTTGACAGAATATATTTGTTTGTTATTTTTGGCTCAGTGGAAGTATTTTATCTTAGTATATTTCCCCCTAATTTAATATGTATGTAACGTTTATTTTACTTTTTTAGGCATACGTATCGGACATATTTATAATAAATAATGATTTACTCTAAATTTATTTAATGAAAATTAAGAATTAAATTTTTTTCATAAGCTAATGTTACAATATTTTCTGTATATTAACGTCAGTTACAGCCTGTAATTGTTACAATTATCTTTCTTCCCTTTTATAAAAACACTTCAGGTCAATTTAGAGCGAGTAAGACAATAACAATACTGCATCTTAGAACTTAGGCTTAAGTGGCCGGTGTCATAGCTAGAATATATATTTTCCGGCGACAGCCGCGTCAGGTACTATCTACAATATTTAATAGATAATCAGACGTTTCGCCCATACTATGATATGGCATGCTCAGTGGTTTCTCAGTCTCAGAGAATCACAGTATGGGCGAAACGTCTGGTTATCTTGTAATATTGTAGATGGTACCTTGACACGGTTGTCACCATAAAATTTAGATGGTAAGAATACTGAATAATTAAACCATATATATTATGAAAACATAATTATTATAATTATATGACTTTTGTAATACAATTTTTAAATTGTCAAACTAAAAATAAATGATTTTGATTTTTGATAAAGTTTTACTGAAGACTTATATAGGTTATTTCCAAAATATACTTCTTTAACCCATTTAATTATACAACTTTTAATTTTGTTTAATTGAAAAAAAAATAATATTTTGTAAATTACATCTTGCAGCTTAGACTAATTTTATTAGCTTAAATGGCAATATAAATTTTCCAGCAAGTGGTATAGCAAGTGTAAACGTATATATTATGTGCTTATACAATGACAGTCTCAAAATAAACTATCTTTTTATACTTTATGAGATAGACTTTTGGGAACGATAAAGAATGAAGCAGACCAAGTCGACACTTAATTTCAGCTCACAATACAATTTAAATGAATACTAAGTACGTAGCAATAAGTGAATAAATTAATTACGTTGATAAAACATAAAATCTGATACTAGATGGTAAGATTATTTTATGTGAGTGCAATAAAAAGGAAAAATATTCACTTTACTAATGCATTCATTGTTTAATCCAATGTCTGAGTCGAGCCATTATATCAATTGTTTTAGTAATATTTAACTAAAATTACGGTTGGTTTTGCAATTAATGGTGTTCTACATAAGTGATTTCTTATTGGTTTTCATAAAGCGAAATGGATCAAAATTTCCCATGAATTAAATTGTTTTTTTTCTTTTTTTTTATTTTATACTATGCCACGCAAAATTATACTATCTCATGGATGTCATGAGTCAATCAATTAATGAAAGATCACTTATGAAGGAAGGAGACTTTTCCCATTTTCCCTTAACCACAGAGTTTTTGGAGAAGAATTTAAAATTTATTTTTAATATTACCTCAATTATACACTCAGAAATGTAGAACTCAAATTTAAGTAGTCTTAAAACAACACAGTAGCTGGGTTTTAGAAATGACTCATTGTCATAACTAAATGTACAACTATATAGTATTTTCCTTACTGTTAAAGCCATAGGATAATCTTTACTGTAAAATAAGTATTATAAACCTGAATAAAGTAATTTACTCGTAAATATAGAATAATTTATAATGTATACATGACGGATTATATCATCCTTGTACTGTATAATTATGTACTTCAGAGTATTTGTCATAGCAACATGGAATTATAGTTAACAAATTAACAATGTTTAATTAGTTTTAAAATCAAATCTTTAAAGTAATTTACTTTAATTATATTTGAATATATATTTTAGTTTCCAATAAAAAAAATATTCTTGTCATTGTATAACAAATATAATACATAATTACATGCCATAAACATAACACAATAAACTAATTTTAATCTTATTGCAGATAAAAGTTAAGTAATATCAGCAAGACGAGCTCAGCAAGTGCTAAGTGAAGCCGTATTGTGAGAAGAAAGGCTAACAGTAAATCACGGAGTTTATGGGCCGATGAAGGAACTTCCTTTGTTAGGGCCTGTCATTGGCGAACGGCGTAGAACTTATCTTCACCGGTACACCTTTCCATGATATCTCATAGATGTTACGACTTATGGGCCGATAAAGGAACCTCCTATGTTAAGTCCTGTCGTTGGCGAACAGCGTAGAACTTATCTTCGCCGGAACACCTTTCCGTGATATGTCATAGATGTTACGACTTATGGGCCGATGAAGGAAACTCCTTTGTTAGGGCATGTCGTTGGTGAACAGCGTAGAACTTATCTTTGCCGGAACACCTTTCCGGGATATGTCATAGGCCTAGATGTTACGACTTATGGGCCGATGAAGGAACCTCCTTTGTTAGGGCCTGTCGTTGGCGAACGGCGTAGAACTTATCTTCGCCAGAACACCTTTCCGTGATATATCATAGATGTTACGACTTATGGGCCGATGAAGGAACCTCCTTTGTTAGGGCCTGTCGTTGGCGAACGGCGTAGAACTTATCTTCGCCAGAACACCTTTCCGTGATATATCATAGATGTTACGACTTATGGGCCGATGAAGGAACCTCCTTTGTTAAGGCATGTCGTTGGCGAACAGCGTAGAACTTATCTTCGCCGGTACATCTTTCCGTGATATCTCATAGATGTTACGAGTTACTGCTAAAATTGAGCAGTAAAGTTAATTTGGTCCACTCGGTTGCATTAAAAGGAGAATAAGTGTACATTTTCAGCTATACTAATATTTTATGTAACAGATATTTTGTACAGCTGTCTATATCATTGATTATTTTTTTTTATGGTTTAACGAGGTCAATCTTTGTCTATTTAGCTCTTAAAGTACTGGCACCAAATAATTATTGTAAATGACAAATTTAATATAATTTCCAATTATTTTCTTACCTACCTGTCTCCATACTAACGTAAAAATTACATTGTTACTGAGTTTAAACTTACTGATTAATTTTATATACGAGGTTTATGATATTACATGAATATGAATGTAAAAGGGTCAATATTTTTGTAATGAAAACCCTTACTATCATAAGATCATTACTGCATATCAATCTGAAGAAATATCTTGCCATTTGATGTTTATTTGATGATATACCAAAGAGTTGTGTTCATGTTAGTAGTACAGTATAGGGAAAATGTAACAGACAATTTTCTGTTTAAATTAGAATATGATTCTTAGTTAAGGATGCTGTAAGTTTAAATACAACCCCTTCCTTGGGCCATATTCTAAGCCTATTGCATACTATAGTAATATGGTTTTTAAGAATTTTACATATAAAAAATCATAAGAAATATATATTATACTTCAGATCTCAAATCTTTTCTTAATATAGTAGATAAAATTCAACATTTTAAAAACGTTTGTGTACCAAACGTACAAGTTATGTGATTTATTTTTAGCAATAATATTTACCAATAAATTTTATTAAGTATATAATTAAACAGAATTACCAATATTTTGGTGAAGGAATAAGTAATATATATATATATATATATATATATATATATATATATATATATATGTATATATATATATATACACTACATATTTTTTACTTAATACAGTTCATCCCTCATTAAAAAGCGAGAATGTTATTAATAATACTCAGAGAATCTTTTTATTTCCATACAATATTAAAATAAATTTTCAGTATCATTTTTGTGTGTTTAAAACTGTAAAATATAGTCCTATGTCTCCTGATTTGTTGTTTTTCTATAGTTGTGCTGAAGGAATATTTTTATGGATTATACTTTATTTTGTTGTTTTAGTTTGGTCTATTATACAAAAAATATTATGAATTCACAAAATAACTATCACCATATAGTTGAATATTTCATCGTCGACATAAATTATTTTATAAGAAGTCAGATTGACTCTTTGTGCACTTTGGTTCTTATATAACAGTTCATAACAAACCGACATAGTATCTTGATAATTATGTTATCGGACTAGGGCATTAATATTTAGTTCCAATTTAAATGTATTTACTTTTTAGAAATAAAACTTCACTCGACATTTCACATGGGCAAATTTATTCAACGAGTGAAGTACTGACCGTTAGCTCAGTGGAGGTTCGAATCTTGGACCTTGTCCTTCACTGTTCGAAGCCTTAACCACTGAGCCCCCACGCTGGCAATCCTACAAACCTAAGATGTAACTTTCTCTAAAATATAAACCAAAAGATGGAGTCAATATACATAATTAGTAATATCTTATTATGTATATAAGACATAAGGTTCAAGGTTTACAAAATGAAAAATATTTTAACTGTTCCTCTATCATATAGTTCATGTTAGAAGAACTTACAAGACATTTTTCAAGTTTTATAAAAAGTGGGTTGAAATTAAATTACAAGCAGCACTCTAGGGGCTGTCAAGCAGCTCTCGAGTGGCGGAGTTGTTGTGGTATGAAAGGGGGGGGGGATATTGTGAGGCTGATGTAACCCTTGGATAATCAGTTCTGCTTTTTTCTCCATAAAGCAGTAAATGACTATTTGTGATGCTCAAAACCATACACATTTTATTTTACAAAAAGGTGTTACAAAAGGTTTGGGCTGGCTATACATTTTCAAATTCTATGTGTGATTCTATGCTAAAAATGAGGAATAATATTTTTTAATTCCCGCTTTGTTTAGCCACTAAACGTTATTTTTTCCATAAAACTATTTATTTTGTTGTTGTTAGCTTTACGATTATTACAAAACTTGGTAAAGATAATTATGTTAGAGGGTATTTTTCAATAAAAACTACATTAAAATGTTTTTTTTATTTTCAAAATGGCACCATTTTATTTTAATTTTGACAAATATCTAAAATACTGCTGGTTTAATAAAAATTATTCAAGACACAAAAACGGGTTTAAACAACTGTCCCTTTTCAATGATACCTCATTTGTAAAAACGCTTAATAAATAACAATTTTATGAATTAACCTTAATTCAAATGCAAACTAAATGGCACTTATTTACAGTATTTTAAGATAATGTGAATTAAGTATTCATAAAATATTCATTTCGTAAGCGATTTACACAAATGACATATCATTGGAAATGTACAGTTGTTTAAAAACTGTTTTGTTCCTTACACAATTTTTCTAAAACCAGTGGGGTTAGGAAATTTGTTAGAATAAAAATAAAATGGCCACCATATTGAAAATGAATAAGATAATTTGAAAATAGATTTTTATTAAAAACTACCATGTAACATGAACTTGTTTACCGAGTTTTGTAAACATCGTAAAGATAACAAGAAATATATAATTTGTGTTAAAGGAAAACAAAATGGAGTCTAGGAGCTAAACAAATGAACATTGATAAATATTATTCCTCATTTTTAGCTTAGAATCACACATAGAATCTGAAAATATACAGCCAGATCAACCTTTTTGTAACAATCTGTAGAGTGGACACTGTAGAATGTAGTTAGATTGTTCAACTGAGTTGTGCCGATTCTTGGATTAAGCATATTGAGTGCTCTATGTCTTTGATGGAACAATTACATTACTGAATACGTAGATTACAGTAAGCTGTACTCTGATGTATGCTGTCATGGTATCAGAAATATACCATACCAGAAATATACCATACCAGAAATATACCATACCAGAAATATACCATACCAGAAATATACCATATCAGAAATATACCATACCAGAAATATACCATTCCAGAAATATACCAAACCAGAAATATACCTCCTGTTCTGAATTGTAATAAACAGAAATCAATAATTACGTAAAATCTTGTTTATAAAGTGAATAAATATTTATGGTAGTTTTTTTGGGACAAAATATGAAGTAGTTAAACTAGTATATAAGGATAAAATGGAGAAGCCTTTTAGGTCTGAGATCGTTTAGCAGATGATGTTGTGGACAGTTGGGGCGTAGCTAGTATCGATTTCAAAACGATGTAAGACTTGCGTGTTTTGGGTTCGTATCATGTCAGTCGAAGGAATAGACCTATAGATGATATAGTTGTTTTATTAGTAGCCAGGCAAACGGTCCTAAACTAACATTTGGTACTAGTAATGTACTTTATTATTAAATGTCAGCAATACTATCCAATAATAGTAATTATTAGTACAAGTAAATATATAATACTACAGATGAAACAGTTGAATCAATGGGATAGTTTAAGTAAGTTTTACCTGTGCACGATGTTATGAATGGGTAGTTATTGAAAATAATCTGGTGGTAAATATAAATAAAATAAATTAGTTGTTAATATTTATGAGATTTAATCGTAAATAAATATAATTGGTAAAAAGGAATTATAATACTAAACAATTTATAGTTATTATTTTTAATATTATAGCATATACTTAATTTTAATACTTCGTACTTTTATGGTGTATCATTTCTTATACGGTCCATTCTTTCATTGCTCATGTTGTGACTCGGAACGAACATCTAGTTTCAATTGAAATGAAGAATAATTTAGTTAATAAGATAGTTGGAGTTTTGGAAATTTCCAACAAATTAAAAATAATAAGAATCAAACGCCAACAAATGAATGTTAAACAGGTAAGTCTAGAGCAATGTTATATAATTTTTTAATATAATTAATCATATAACATTTTTACTTGTGTTCTGATACAAGTAAAATTCTTTGACTTATCAGCAACGAAAATTTAACATAAAATAAAATGTGTTTCTTATATTAAATATGATCTATTTTATTCTGGAAGATCAAAAACTTGTTTTGTGTATTAGTAGAGAGGAAATGCTGCTTACAAATGCCCTCCTGCTATTTTGTACCAAAAAAAATTTAAATATCAATATAACATTTTATGTATGAGGAATTAAGTATTATTTTACAAAATGGCTAAACAGAATCTCTTTCGTAAAAATACAAAATTATACCTAATCTATGACAGTTAGAAACACGAGTTAAGTAAATACTAATAATAACAATAAATTAAAAATGTAAGATATGTATTCATTAACTTAGGTAGTATAGGTGTTTCAACATTATTATTTTCTTCATATTTTTTGTAGAAAAATAACAAACTCTTTCCTCCATAATAATAAATGGAAGTCCTTTGAAAGTAGCAATTGAAGATGACAGTTCCCGACTGAAAATCGATAGTAGCTTGGACCGATGGACTCAATTGTTCTCTTATATCGTCGTTGTTGAATATATATTTAACATGTGTTAGATAATTTCTTGTTTAAGTAATTATCATATTTTTGCTGTTTCGATTCGATTTATTACTTTTTAAACTCTATTAGTATTATCATTTCGAAAAATCATAACGTATAACTGGTATGGATTTATTTTGTAGAAGTAATATACGGATGATTTAATAATAGTCATATTCCAGGAAAGAGTATTTTATTTATTTATTTTTTTATTTTTTTCTGACTGTCTGATCGACCTATACATACCGTAAATAACCCATAAGCACGGTTAAACCTAGAAAATTATAAATTTTAAAAGTACACAACAAACCCAAAATATAATGTAATTTAATTTATGTATAATGTAAAAATATAATGACAACGTCCTATTCATAATTGTATTCATAGACAAATGTTTTACGAAAATTTAACTTAATAATTGACTTAAGATTGCTGTTGACTACAAGAGAAAAGCTAAGATAATGGCTTTATATTTAAACGGTTCAGTCCGTAATATGGTTCCTATTACATCACTTTAAGCGTATTTGATAGATTATAGTACCCCTTTTATTGTAAACCGTAAGTCACATACAAAAGTTAGTCAGATCAATACAAGCAAATAATACCATATAACATGTATCCTGTCTCGATTTGTTTTTTTGTATGTGTGTTTTTTACAAAAATGTGCATATCTCAAAAACCGTTTGTCATACAATACTAAATTTTCGTATGAAAGTTGATCTTAATAAGACAGATTTCATGAAAAAGACTGAATGTCCAAGATTATTAGTTTAAAAAATGGCGGCTGCCTAAAAATTTCAAATTTAAATATCAAAAAACTTACACATTTTACTCACAAATGTTAAGATTCAACAGTTTTAGACTACGTTGTTCAAAATTCAACGGTATGCCAATTTAAAAGATCAGTTGTTAAATAACAGAGAATACTTATATTTTGTGCTGAGAGCTTGGTTATCTGGGTGAAGAGTACCCAGATAACGTTGTTTTCATACGACACATGATATATGGCATTATTTGCTTGTATTGATCTGACAAACAATCCCCTAAAATATGCGACAATCGAAGCTGGACACCCTCTATGTGAAATTTTAAGAGGTGCTATTGACTATTTAAAGTTTAAAAAGCGTATGGTCCATTAGAATGGGCCTCTAATAGTCGTAGGCTACATTGTTCACTATGACGCATTATAAAAATAAACTTGAACAGTAAAGTGGGTAAAAAGTACGTTTTAGCCTGTTGACGGTACATTTGTACCTCTAATATAGGACTATTTAATAGGGCTGCTTCCCATTTCCCAGCAGTGTATATTTGGATTAGAAAAAATAATATTTACTATCTCAATATCATGATAATCAGTTTTTTATGGTCTAGATAGTCATCAGACTGATTTACCACCATTTATAAATCATCAGACTCTTTTATTAGATTGCTCATGACTAGTTTACTGCAATGCAATTAAAAAAAAAAACATAATTAAAGATACTTTATACCAAATTTAAATAAAAAACAAAATATAAACACAATTTTTACTAATATTTCCGATCACGTTTATCACGTTGTCTGTAAGATATTTATGACAAAATTACTGTAGGCTGAAACCATGTAACATTTCTATGTTTTTCTTCATTTAAATTTTATATTAACAATGACAAAATATTGATCGATTTATTTATACAAATAGTAGCCGATAATTGAATTTAATTTTTATTTTAAATGTTGATAAAGTGTTTTACCATCGTTATTATTTAAACATTAACATATTTGACTGTTAATGAAGGAGGGAGTTATGTACTGTATCGAGCCACATCCTGGAATTTAATTACAGTTACGTAAGCTTGCCGATTGACCACTTCATCCATTCAGAAGTTATTTCTCAATTATATCCTTTTGTAAGCAGTAAATTTTACAAGGCAAATAATACACTAAAAAGTATCATCCATACAGATAACATTTTTTATTTTCTATCAGGTCTATTCATATCTCTAGATGTGTATTTATTTATGCTGTTTTCGGGTAACGAAGCTGGTTTTATCATGCCAGTATAGGGTTGCTTGTTCAGATCAGAAAATATATTCTCACTCATTTTCTGATACAATTCTTTTTTAATTGCAGTGCAGAAATTTTTACTAAGCCACTAATCGGCTTTACCTTCAACTTTTGTTTAGGCTGACATCCTTAAATTTACTGCCATGAAGAATACACCATAGTTCGATAGTTTGTAATTTTAGTTATTTTGAATACTGTTCGATGTGTTATTTTGAAGTTTTTCTTTCGATGCGTTTTAATTTTTTTGTGCCAATATCTGTAAAATTCAACCTTCAACTTTTGTTTATGCTGACATCCTTAAATTTACTGCCATGAAGAATACACCATAGTTCGATAGTTTGTAATTTTAGTTATTTTGAATACTGTTCGATGTGTTATTTTGAAGTTTTTCTTTCGATGCGTTTTAATTTTTTTGTGCCAAAATCTGTAAAATTCAACCTTCAACTTTTGTTTAGGCTGACATCCTTAAATTTACTGCCATGAAGAATACACCATAGTTCGATAGTTTGTAATTTTAGTTATTTTGAATACTGTTCGATGTGTTATTTTGAAGTTTTTCTTTCGATGGGTTTTAATTTGTTTGTGACAATATCTTTAAAATGTGTAATTCGTTTCTACAATAGGTCACACGAAGCTATGATTTGATAACGGTGGTTGGAAAATTTGGTAACGTTCGACATTATTAATTGTAAAAACGAATAAACAGATTAGATTTTGATATTTATCAGTGAAAATATTAACATATATGGCCCGGTTCACTCTGTAAGATACCACAGCATTCGTAGTTTATTTAAAGATTAAATAAATTATGACTTTCAGAGAGGGTATTAAAAGTTAAGGCTACATTTTTGTATAAAAGTATATTTTCTAAACCAAAGACAAATACTTCTCTTAGTATCCTTAAGTCTCTTATACGATATGGTATGAAAGAGATATCAACCAGCATACATTAATATTTTTGGTCAAATATTCTTTCATTTCTGAGAAACGTTTTCTTGAATTTTAATTACGCTTTTAGGTAGAATGTTGGGTACAAATTTAAAATGCTTTACAGAAATTGTTCTCTCATATAGTTTCAGATATTTGTAGATGTATTGCACAGTAAATAATTGATATTAACATTCTATTGTATGATGAAATCTGTTTCAAATCAAAGTTATTGTAAATTTAACCGACCCATATTTATACTAAATTATAAGTAACTTTTACCATTCTATTTAAGGTATGTGTCTTGCTCTGCAGTGAGAATATGTATGGTTATTTCTTTTATATTAAATTTAAATGTTGACAAACACTTAGCATCATTGCTCTTCCATTACATTTAACTCGATATATCTTTAAAACATAAATCATGGAGAACTATTTTCAATAATTATATTGCTATTACAATGAAAACTATATATTCTTAATTATATCCATATTAATGTAAGATTATTGGTTTGCATTTACATTTATTTTTTATTTATTCATAAGTAGCCGATCGTCAAGATATGAGTGAATATGGATTTAGAATGAGTGTGATGAGTGTTGATGAGTGAATGTAGTCATTGTTACAAACTAAGGTCGACTATTCCTTAGAAAGTGTCATTAATTAATAGCCCAATGACAGAAGAACAGTCGGTGGTTATCAGCTGATCCCTTTTAACATGTCTTAAGACTCTGATTGAGATCGAACTGAGAACCTTTAGCTTATGAAGCTGGGATTAAACCAACTACGCTACAGACCATTGTACAATTAGTATGCTAAATCCTTGCTTGCTATGTCCAGTCACATTGAACTCATGTTTTAAACAATTATTTTTCAGAAGTTTATTCCCATGTTTTTAATAATTTAAATTTAAGAGGTTTTGTTACTTAAATAACATTGATTTTGAATTCAATAGTGGGCTGTTGGTTTATTTATTTGTGATAGTAGGAAAGTTCATTGACAAGCGTTAACAACACATTTATGCAAATCTTAGCTACTCTATTATCTGCCTTTAAATTCTTTTAATTTTTTCAATCAATTTCACCTAACTTTCCTCTTGCCTCATCTAGATCTTGATGAATGTTTATTAAAATGATTTATTAGATTATAAAAGTAAAAGTATTTCTTTCCAATTAATAGTATTTTTTTATCAAATAAATAATAGCTGAAGATGTAAAATAAGTTGGAATACTTATCAATAGTTTGTAGATATGAATAATTATAACTGAGAATTTTACCAAACAAAAACTGTCCTACAGAGATTTTCCCATTTACAGTTTTAATTTTATCGGTTGAGCTGAGCTCCTAACTTAGGTAGGTCAGTAAATAAGGGCTGGTCTGAGTTAACCTTTCGTAATCTGTGCAGGACACATCCTACTCATTGTACATCAAATCGATGTACTAAAACTGAACAGAAGGCGTACACAGAATAGCTTGTATCGATATTAACAAATACCAAATTGTAATTTTTTATATTGTAATTAAGATTTTTTTAAACTATTGTTAAATATTAGTAATAAATAGTCATATGAAATTTCGTTATATAACAAGATTAGTATATTAACATTTTCTACTTGTTAATGTACCAATGTACGTGGTGGGCGGGTCTGTACCACTGTACATGTACATGTAGGGGTGGTGGTTGGGTGGGTCAGTATCACTGTTGAAGTGTGGTGGTTTTCATCTTAAAAGTTGATAATTCTTTTATTTCTGTAATTCTTTTATGTAATGCAGTTGCGAGTGCAGTGACTGACGGAGTGGCACGAGGATCGTGCAGGGGTGTCCACTAGTTTATAATTAAGATAATAAAATTTTAAATGCTTCTTATTAAAGTGATCCTTCAGGTATATTGTAAATTTCATGAAAATTACATGTGTGTCAGGTAAACGACAAAAATCGTAAAACTACTAAAAGATTTTCATTTTTAACTATCAAAATAAAAATAATTTTGCTAATCAGGATTTAAGGTATTTTGTTATAATAATATTCAAATGTTTATGAGCATTTAAAATCTAAAAGTTAAAAGGATGGATACCAACTATGATAAATTTTAGTAAACAAAAGTGTCAACTCAAATTAATACAATTCTCTAGTGTAATATTCACTGTATTTCTAAACTATCTGATAATGTATGTTGTTAATTTTTTTGGTTCATTTAGAATAACAAATATCATATTAATCACCTCGATTATCCTTACAGCCACCATTTTGTTTGTTAACTTTTAAATTTATATATCTAAAACGAAAAGGTGTATTGAACTGAAATTTTCTATGATCCTTTACATCATCAAAAGCCATTTTTATAAACATTATTGGTTTCCCTGTATGAACATTTTCTAATTTATGGCTATTTACACCCTGTATTTACATAAAAAATTTTAAAAAGTAATGTTTTTTAGAAATTTACATAAAAAATAATGTTTTTAGATAATTTAATTAAATATTCAATGATAACATTTTTAACAAATCATAAAAAATTAACAAAGAGAGGACAATATGTGACAGTATGTACAGTGCAATATACTAGTAAAATGTGCATCACATATGTACCAGCTAATATTGATAAATTAATTTGTGATAGTCTTAAATCAGACGTTTACATAAACTTTATTGTTAAACTAGTCAGTTGTTTTTAGACTATCACAAATTAATTTATTATTATCAGCTGCTACAATTGTTTTACACATTGTACTGGCATACTTTACATACTGTCATAAATGATTTTTAAATGTTATTTTACAACCGTTTTTTTTATTTTATAACATTGGATTTTTAATTAAATTTTCTAAAAATATTATTCTGTGCAATATTTAACATAATTATCTATTTATGAGTTATTTAGAATTTAAAATTACTGAAATTTTTAGTAATTTAAATCATGGAAACTAATAAATTTTCTCAAAATGTATGGTACGTTATAAGAAGCATAACAAATTGAAGCTTAATACATCTTTTTCGTTTTTGAGATATAAATTGAAAAGTAAAAGAAAAAAAACATACAAACAAATTGGTGGCTTCAGGGATAACTTTAAAATGATTTTTGTGGCTTTTAATGAACCACAAACAATAACTAAGAGTGCTTTTTAGAGAGCTCAGAGACACCCTGTATGTATAATTTTTCTTACAACACATCCTCTAAATACATACTACTTAAAATAATATAACAGATAGAATGTTATCAATACACTATTTTACATTTCAAATAAATAAAATATTAATTATTACGTTCCAATTATTTAACCAACTAGATTTTTTTTCTTTTTTTAAGTACAACAATCTTCATAGATAGAGTTTCAGCTATGTTCATTTAAATTGCTACGCACGTACTCGGCAAATGTTTACAGCCATAAGTATTGGCAGCTCCACAGAAAAATAAAATGTCTCGTTGACAGTATATTGTTGATTCAGAGAACACCCTAAACAGACAGCTGACTGATGTATTCTTCACATATGACAACATTTCAAAGAAACATTTTATAGATAATTACTAAAATTTAATATAACTTAAACTTTCTTCATATACTTCACCCTCCTCTGTATAATATTTTACGATACTAACAAAATTAGTTTGAACAGTACTTTTTAAACTATATAAATGTATAACGTTATTTCTAACAATAACGGAATAATATACACATTAACTAAACAAATTTAATATAGCTTTGAAAGTGGAAATTTTAATTATGATAGAAGTAAATATACAGGGTGGAAAAATATGGGAACTCTTTCACAACTGTTGTATGACTTCACTTGTAAAAGCGAAATATTGTACATAGTTGTGGCTACAAAGAACAAACTTTTTGACACCATTAGCGACATTTCATATTTTCAGGGAGACGGCCGACGAGGAGTTGAAGTAAAATCTTCAATGCAAGCCTGGGTCGAGTTTGGTATCAAATGAAAGGTATTTTTAAGAGAAATAAATTGCCACAAACTGGACTTCGAAAGGTTTATCCTTTCCAGAGTAGCGGAAATTTCAAAGTTAACTAATTTTAACAATATTATTTCTCCGCTTTTTAACGGTTTTAAGTAAATTATTCTGTTCAAAAATTATACTTTATGGAACACAATTATTGATCACAAATTTATCAAATTACGTATGGAAAAAATAATGTTGTGAAATCGTTTACATATTTTCTCCCCACCCTGTATGTAGTTTGTTACACACATTTGTATTGTATAACATGTATCATATCTTGTAGTTTGTATCACACATAATATCTAAAAATGTATTGCTCTTATTTGTTTTAATATTAAGAAATACAAAGAAACAGTGACGTCTTGAAATTACAACTTTTTAAAATGTGAATTTCAAACCTTTTAATGGATAATATCATAATGGCTGAGAGCTCAAACTTATAATTAGAATTTTTATATTAAACGTAAATAACTTACTATAAGCTATACCTTAAAGATCACTTATTGGTATAGAATTTGATCCCTGACCAACATAATTCCCGTTTTGAACTGTCTAAATCCTAGTGTTTGGATTCAGGTATAAAATTATTTAACTTTTAGTGAACTTAAGTGACTAGAAAGTCAAACGAAATGTTTAAATATAAATAATAATGAACACATACATGCTCTAAAGTTAAACAACAGAACTTCAACGAAATCTTCTTTGCAGAGCACTTACCAAACAATAATTACAACTACACAAATATGAATACCAATATGAAAATTCTAAAATTCGGTTCAAAAACAAAAAATCTAAATTCTCAAGAAGAACTTGACATTTATAAACACAAACAAGAAAATCCCAACAATTTAATCAACACCATGACACACAAACACAAAAAAGAAACCCAATATTCTTAACAATTATACATGTAAGGAACAGCACACACAATGACAAATAACCACCAAATCACAAATATTTACAAATTTAACATATGTTTTCTTTATAATAATTTTTTATTTCATTTTATTTCTTTTGGAACAGTTTGGAAAGTAACTATGAAGATGGTATTATTGCCGAAACCATATATATATTTTCATTTTCATAAAGACGCCAATCGTCAAGATATGGCCGAATATCGAATTTGAATTAATGTAGACGAGCTAGTTTAGTCATTGTTACAAATTACGCTGTTTAATCCTTAGACACTACCAATAGCTCAATGACGGTCCAGGTAATCAGGGAATATATCTCAAAATTTGTAATAAACTTGTTTGGGATCAAACTGAGAACCATTAACCTAAGCTATCGACCAATTTATTTACGAACCCCTTCAAATCATAACTTATTTATAGTATCAAACTGAACAATGACCTAATATAAACATGCTTACTTGGCAGAATTATTAACTTCAAATATGTAAACTAATGTTTGTGTTACGTTTATAAAATTTTATTTAATGATGTTCTGTTTAAGCAAGTTTGAATATTCGGACCTCGTAGTCTGTCGTGAAAGCCCACCTTGTCCGATGATTGGATGTTTGTGTGGAAACGTGTTTAAAAGCATAATTAATTTTCTTATGCAGTATTTAGGGAAGCTTTGATACAACCTACTACATAGGCTCGTGGTTTACCGTAAATAGGAGCTTAATCTGCTTAATTTACCCTTCCTTAAGGCGTGCTAGTGTTAGCTATTATACGGAACGTTTTCACAGTTTAGTTTCATGATACTGGATATAGTTGTGAGAATGTTGTATAATTTATTCCAAAAACTACCAGGGAGTTTTGATGTAACTGATAGATATCAGCAACAATTAATTATAGTATATTAAATATATCGTTTCTATTTTTTCAGTTACTGTTTTTATCTGTTACTTGAATATATTCAATTTGTAAAATACATTCGTTGGTTTTAACCACCCACAAAAATAATTCACTGCCGATAAAGTCAATTGCTGAAAGTTTAATATTTGCGTATTATACTGTACTTTTATAATATGATTTTTTATAAGCCTCAATTTAAAAAAAAAATCATATGTTATCTTAGATGTATCAATCTACTTTGTTTAACCGTTTCTGTTTATATGTATAGTTTGTTGTTAGACAGTAATGCGAGTTGTTGGCTTATATATTTATATATTATTGTAATATTTTTACTATTATTATTGTTAGTATAATTTATTTAAACAACCTTGTAGAGATTTGGTAAGTCACAATATTTCATTGTATACTGAAATAAAAAACCAATACTATGTTATTTTTAAAGGCAATAGTTGTTTCATTTCAGGTATGTTATCAACTAATTCTACAAATATCTTATAAAAAACTTATTAAGCATTACAATTGAATTTTAGCCTATATATAGAATAGTTATATGAGGAAAAAATAATTATTATTATAATCAGTTTATTTTTACTTGGTTTAATAGCAGTAAAATTATAAGTAAAGAAAGAAATTACTTTATAATATATTTGGGAAAGTTTATTTTCGAATCTTTATCTCAAATAAGCAACAATTAAAATCAGGTAATGATAGTGTTCAATGCACAACGGTTTAGATGAAGCTGGCTTTGTTAGCCTGTTAATCATCTAATGCCTATCTTGTTGACATTCGTTCGTATAGTCTAAAGCCATTGGTATCGACTGTATTGATGACATGAAATTAGTCCGATTAAATGTGATAATGTTAACGTGTGTTAACATTGTAGTAATGTAAATACAAAGCCGTATTAGAATACTATTGGAATACCTACCAAATTATACTTAAATATAAATTGAAGTAACTTTAAAACTTATGTATATCTCGTACACAACACTCTAAAAGGGGTGAATGAATTCACTTGAAATGTATCCACAACATTACATTTATATACAATAACGTTTATATAAATTACGAAAACTGGAAATGGGCTTGGCTCATTTCAAAAATTTCACAAATGAAGATAAATGTCAGTCATGAAAAATTGCAGGTGTATTACTATTACCAGATTATTGTTTATTTTAGATAGAAAACAAATGTAAGTAATTTTATATCAGATAAAATCAGGACTAATCCACAGAAAAGTGTGACTGGTTTCATGTTTAAAGTTTAAAGTATTTAATTTCAATTCAGGATGAGAATTTGGGATACAGCTGATGAATTTGCTTGACAATTAGAAAATAACAATTCAAAGAATCAAAAACTGCCCTTTATATTCTTTTAAAAACGTTTAAGCAGATAAAATTTAATTAATAAACAAGATACGAATACTAAATAAAATGTACTTAAAAAAAAGAATAACTTACAAGATAATATTATATGTTTATTAACTTTTATATATGTTGCAAATTAAATTAAATTTCCTAGGCTTCAAAAGAAGAAACGTTTCAAGTATTCATAAAATGTCTGACGCAATTTGCATTTCGAATAGCATCAATGTTGTTTCCTTTTAATATTTATTAATTTTATGAAAATATCACAAAAAGCATTTCTTATATTCTTGCACATAGTTAATTTTGTATAAGATCACAGTTGGGGTGTAAGATATTTGATTATATATGAAAGAATTCTTAACATGAAACCATTTTTATTTTTGCACCATCATATAAAATTTCTTTCATTAGAAGCACTTGGAATATTTTTTTCAAAAATAGTAAAATATATTTAATAATACATTACACCGTATATTCTTTAAAAGCGATCATGCATGATTTTCAATTAAACTTCTGCTAAAATAATAAAAACAATATATTATCAATTTGTTTAAAATTATTTAAATTTTTACAAATTTATATAGTTGAGTTTTATAATAAAAATTAAATGTTAAGGGCAATCAAGATGATAGTTTTCGTTGTTATATTGGAATTCCAGACAAAAACTGTAATAACGATTCTTAGACTTCCTTTAGAGTAACGTGGAATCGTTCAAAATATTTTGATATGTGAATAGTTTATTTTTCAATTGACAGCAAACCTCAGACAATGCCAAGACTAATAATATAAGTCTAATAGTTTAATAAAAGTTCTTTAGAATGCGTCACTAACCAATAGTCCAATGACAGCAGAATAGCTGTGGAGGATCAGCTGATCACATCAAAACTTGTTTCACCCTGATTGTAAAAAAATTCAAAATATTTATGAATATGGCTTTAAGAAACTGAGGTAGGCAATGCTTATTATGGATTCCTTTCCATTAAAATTCAACACATGAGTTTCTAATGCCATGGCAGCTACGTGTCTCACTCTATCTGCATCCCTCAGTGTGCGGCCTACCGTAATCTACGTAGACCTATTCAATCATGTAATGGTTTAGTCAGTTCCACAGAGTAAACAATCAGCTCAGCACCACGAGTAAACATTTTCACATACATTATTTAATATATAATAAGATGTTTGTGCTTTTAAGCGTCACAAATGATCAAATACTTTATTACATAGAAAAAAGCAAAACTGAATATCCAAGGGTTTCAAAAGTAATAACAGCATCACAATACACCCCCCTCTCTCTCCCCTCTACCCCAACAAGACCACAACACTCTCCGCCACTCGAGAACTGCTTGACAGCCCCTAGAGTGCTGCTTGTAATTTAATTTCAACCCACTTTCTATGAAACTTGTAAAATGTCTCGAGAGTTCATCTAAAATGAACTGTATAGTAGCTGAATATTTAAACAAGATTTTTTAATTTTGTAACTCTGTCTATGGAGGTAGCAATTATTTATATATTTTCTATCTTTTGGTTTGTATTTTAGATGAAGTTATACTGATTTTATTAGTTATCTTGTGTTGACTAATAAGTAAAAATAACAAAAGAGTAATTAAATAGCGGTATCCTAGCGCTGGTTCAGAATTATCTAGAATTTATTGCAGTTGGTTTTATATATATTTTTTTAAACAAACCACATCTTTTACGATAACTTGTGTCAATGCTGATTTACCTAACTATAAGGTGACCATTAATAATGTATACAAAATAAATTTTTTATATTCACCTAAACTGAAACAACAAAAGAAAAATATACTTAATAATATTATTAGTTCATCGCACATCAGGAAAGCAAACCTCAGGAGACAAATAATTTAGTTTTATAGTTTTAACAAAATAATGACACTAAAATCTTTAAAAAACTTTTAATGTTGCAAATAAACAAACTATATGAGGGTCAATATGTACTACTGATACTATTATAAGGTCCTCAATTACAAAAGTATTTGTATTTTTAGATTTATATTCATTGTATTATATACTTAAAACTCGTAAATATAAACATAATTTAATTTATAATTCATTATTGAGAAGCCGATCGTAAAGATATGGGCGAATGTATATACGACAAAGAGATAGTATATAATCAAATGATGCACGACCTTGATCTACTAAGTTCTTGGTGCAATATGGGCGAATGTATATACGACAAAGAGATAGTATATAATCAAATGATGCACGACCTTGATCTACTAAGTTCTTGGTGCAATTCAAATTGTATGTCAGTGAATGTATCTAAGACAAAGTACATTAATTTTGGTTATGATAGTTTTGAGTTTGCTTATAATATCAAATTTCACGATAAAATGTGTCAAAATAGAAATACTTGTAACTGCCAAGAAGTGCAAAAAGTAGAGGATTTCACTTATTTAGGAATAAGAGTGGACCAAAGGCTGTCATGGAAACAACATATCACTCAACTAAATAACAAGTGCAGGTCAAGCATTAGACATTTTTATTTTCTAAGACATGTATGCGATGTGGATTTATTGAGATCACTTTATTATGCACTAATACATTCAAAATTACAATATGGAATTTCTTGCTGGGGAGGTACATTCAAGACACACATAGAAAAATTAAAAATAACTCAGAATCACCTAGTTCGTGTATTGCTGTTTAAACGGAAACGCGAAACAACATTTCCACTTTATCAATCTTTCAAAATTCTTCCAATGCGGCACTTGTACATATTTAAAGTATTAAGATTGTTTTATATCAAAAGTGGGCAAAACAGAAATGAAAATGTGCAAAATCCAGGCTATTTGACTCGAAATATTTCAAGGGGAAATGTTAGAAGGCCTAAAGTAAATAAAGATGTGTTTAAAAATTCCTATCTTTTTTTAGCACCAAAATTATACAATTTTTTACCCATAGAATTGAAGCAAATTATGAGTATAGTGAAATTTTCAAAAGAATTAAAAAATTGGTTACTTGATCAAAAAGATGTACAAAACATGTTTGATGTTATAGGTTAATTCAACAATCTTTAGAAAAAATAGTAAAAAGTAATATTAAGAGTTGCATTATATATTGTAGTATGTTCTTTTTGTTCATTATTAGTGTACACTTGTAAATATAGAATTTTAGGTTATGATTAGGAATAAAATAAATATATTAATAGTAACAGTATTTTGTTAAGTTGTTTTTTAAGGGTAATATTGTGTTTCGTCTGTGTTAGAATAAGGATTGCCAAATGCCACAGGAGCCACGTTATCAGTAGAAGCAACATAATGACTGATAATTAGTGACAGGCATAGTGGACACCAGCCATCATTACTGGAAGAGATGGCGGTATTTATTTCTATAGAAACTGTATGATTGATTTGTAAAACTGAGGAAATATATTCATTTATTCATTTATTCATGTCAGGGGCGAATTAGTGTAGCTCTAACTAAGTGTTGTTACTAACTAAGCTCTAACTAAGTGTTGTTACTAACTAAGCTCAACTGTTCCCTATTAAGAGCCATTTATTAAATTCACAATAACTGTGGCAACTACGAGACCTACAACTTTACGTGGAATCCAAACCACGCAATATTATTCAGATTTTAAGCTACGTGACAAGCCTAAAACTCAGTTCTCTACTCTAGACAACATCTGAACCCTGACTACCATCCAAGACGGACCCCCACAGACCTCTCTAGTATTGTCCATCCACATACCAACCATTGAGCGTACTCAATGTTGGTATTAAGAGGCCCGAGGATAGAACCTATCACCTACAATATCCAAAGCACTTTGTCCCTAAGTAGCTGGGTTACAACACTGCGCCACTAATAAATTGAGACCAGTAATAATATAATGTTTACGTTAAAATTCAGACAAAGATAATTATGAAAACACGTAAAAATTATATGGAAGTTTTATCATATTAAGTCGCTGTTAAATATTAAGTGGCTGTTAAATATTAAGTGGCTGTAGGTTTAAAGTTAAATATATAAATATTATCCTCATAAACCAGTTTTCAAGAAATGTAATCAATTGTATGGACAGCTGTACTAGTTCAAGACAAAAGTTAAACTTCTTCTCCTTTTTGCGCAGTAGAGTGGAGAACGTTGTTTGTCACTGCACATTTTGGAATTTACTCGTAACATCTATGAGATATCACGGAAAGGTGTTCCGGCGAAGATAAGTTCTACGCTGTTCGCCAACGACAGGCCCTAACAAAGGAGGTTCCTTCATCGGCCCATAAACTCCGTGATTTACTGTAAGCCTTTCTTCTCACAATACGGCTTTACTCAGCACTTGCTGAGATCGTCCTGCTGATATTACTTAACTTTTATTTTCAAAAACATTAAAATTATCTTAAAATTAAGTGTTTTTTTTTTTTTTATATATGTTAAAGGCAACCGATTAGGTCTTTGATGAAGTAATGAGGTGAGTTTTTAAGTTTTAAATTATATTCAATTATGTTCAAATATGTTTTAACTTAATTGAAAGTATGTAATTTTAAAATTAATTAATTGTTAGTTTATCCGTAAACTATAAGTATATTTAGTTTATAACAAAAGCACTGAATTAAGTAAATATAGAGTGCAGATATGATATTATAAGTCATGAACGATTTAAAAATATTCTTTACTATATACAATTATTTAAAACTAATAATCAGTCTTTTTATACCTATTTTACAATAAAGACTATTCTATGGACTTAATAGTAATTGGTCCAAGATGGAAGACAGTTATATAGATTTTCACTTAGTTATTAAAATGATTGTTGGCAATCCTGAAAAGCATATTCTCTGTTGTCATTAGCGTACTTTAATGTGTTGTTAGCACAACTGAGTGGATAGTAGATGTTTACTGAAATAAAATTGTCTTCACAAAAAACCTCTGAGGATAAGGGGAAGGAAAGTATGAAACATTTACTCCATTATTTTTAGAATAATAACGTTTAATAGATAACGTTTTTGGTAAAATTAATTAAAATTAAAAATAGGGCATTATTTTCAAAATAAACAATAATATGCGAAAATTATTTGGAAGTAGAAAACAATATAAGTAGTTAAAATATAGTTTTATTTATGAAAACAATAGTTTGTACTAATAAAACAAGATCGGTGCAGAAACATCTGAGATTATTGAATCAAAGCCATTGAACCCTTGCTTAGTTTTAAATTTCATATGAAAAAAACATACAATAAACCTGTTGATATTTTTACCCAAAAACATGATTGTTTTATTACCACCAGACTTATAAGTGTCATTATTGAAGCAATGGCTTCTTCTTGCTTCAGGTAATGATTTTTAATTACATTATAGATCAATATTTTAAACAAATAAGTTGGCTCGTACATTTTCGTGACGTTTTTAACTAGAACATTTTTATGAATCGTAAATTATATTCCATTTCACAATATGAAAACCAATTTGTAATCACTTAAAACACCATTAACGAAAACTAATCATTCATTTCAGTTAATTATTATTATTAAAATAGGGATTTTCAATATTCAGGTAGAACACTGAATGTACTCTTAAAAGTAACATTTTTATTTTCAATGAAAAAGCGTAGTAAACTTTTACTTTTAACCGATAGAACCCATTTATTGACTTTAAGCTAATAATACTTTCTAAGGACCTTTTAATGGTAGAAAGTGGTACCATTACAAATATCATAAATAGCACTTGAACAGAATAAAAATGTAATAAGTAAATTAAACTAAGGACTATTCTTTAAAAGCACCCTAGAGAAATCGTTAGTAGCTTTGTTTAATTATAAGGTATTGTTATGTTCTAAAGACGTATTGTTATATAAATTGCGGCGTTTTTTTTTATAGAAGTAAGACCATTGTTACAATTCTGGACTGTAACTGACGTCAATGTACAGAAAACATTGTAACATTGCCTTAGAAAAATACTTTAATGTTCATTTTCATTGAACACAATTTTATAAGAGAACAGATTTCTGTTCTCTTATAAAATGTTATGGAAAGGAAATCAGATATACAATTTTAACGTTATTTAAAACTGTATAAAATTTGGATATACATTTTTTTAAATTTTATTCATTTTTTATTTATTCGTAAGACGCCGATCGTCGAGATATGGGCGAATATGGATTTCGAATGAGTGTTATGAGTGTAGATGAGCAAATGTAGTCATTGTTACAAACTAAGGCCGACTATTCCTTAGTAAGTGTCATTAATTAATAGCCCAATGACAAATGAACAGCCGGTGGTTATCAGCTGATCCTTCTCAAAATGTATTAAGACTCTGATTGGGATTGAACTGAGAACCTTTAGCAGATGAAGCTGGGATTAAACCAACTACGCTACCGACCAATTATTATTTACTGTCAAGGTTAAGAAGGAGACCTCACTACTTAAAAAAATAATTAATAATTTAAACTTCTCAAAATTATTTTTTTAAATTCACAATTTAATATTTCAACTAGGTATGTTCAGTGAAAACACATTTAAGGGGCTGGTATTTCTATAATTAACCTAAATACTATATTATTATTGAAATACAATATTCCTCTGTGTTTTTTTATATGTTGCTTTTTAATTCATTTTTTAATATCGAAAAAATACAATAAAAAGAGCAAAAAGTTTCGTAAATTCTACTATTCATTAGTAAAATCTCAACAGTTACACATATATCAATATTCTGAAAAACATACTAGAAATCGATTAGTTCCGAGTTGCCTCAGTCAGGGTTGATTATTTGTTGAACTAGAAAACCACCCCCTCCCCTAAAGTTGAAATCTAAAAGTTTATTCCAGGTCCAACTGTTTACAGTGAGGTCCCTGTGGTTATCGGGATGACAATACAAAGGTTTTCTCTACACCGAATGTTTTTATAAAACAAAAACAAAACAAAAAAAGAATCAATGCTAAATACTTCAACATTTCCGGGTTCACTAACTACGAACGAGATGTTGGCACCATAAAAGTAACAACCGTCATCTAATTAGAATTATATCAATCACGGATGCTACTAATTTTACTAGAAGTGTTTATCCCATAAAATATATTATATATATATATATATATATATATATATTGTGAGCGTAGGAAAGTAACTATTTCCAAGTGATTAGTATTTTTCACACAGTTAAAGCACATTTAATGGAATTTAATTTAAAGGTATTTCTTAAATATTTTCTTTTATCGTCGTGTATATATTATCGTGCATAACCTTATAAATCTATTTATAAGAACAAATCATTCTAAGGGTGACAAATGCGTAAAGTTAATTATTAGTCATTATGGTTAAAAGTATAAATTAGCATTTTGGAGGTTACATTGCTGTGTAACATCCGATTATTGGGCATAACTAAATGGTACAAAACCAAAACAAGTATTCTTAAAAAGAAAGCTACTTTTAAAATCAAAAGTTACACACTAACTCAATCAGAAATAAATAATAAGATACAATACCTTCAGAGAACCAAAAATAATTATAGAAAGCTTAGCTTTATCAACTACCGTTAAGCTGGAACTCCGACTGTTGTAAAGTATATAAACAAAAGTCCATCTATTTACAGATTGAGAGTTGCTTTTGAAATGTCAAGTAAGAACAAGATGAATCGGAAACAAATAACGAGCAGACGTTAACTTTGACTGTGATTGATTGTTGGACGAGTTTCTCCGATAGATTTAATCGGAGATATCTGTCAAATGGCTTTCAAATTATAGTAATACCTTTTATAAAATTAATTTATGTAAATATTCTATTTGTTATACTATAGTCAATATAGTAAAGAAAAAGGACTTTTCCGTTGGTTTACTACCACTACTTTTTCCGTTACTTCACTCCCACTCAGTAGGTAGGTCAGGTTAGGTTAGGTTAGGTTAGGTAGCTACTAAAACATACCACAAACTGGTAAATCCAATGATTGACTTATCACCGAATGCACTCTCCGCGTGTCCGTGTAAGTTCTTGGATAGCGATAAGATATGGCCAGCGATATCGGATTCCCAGGGGATAAGGAATGCCACAGTGGACGTAAAAATGATTGGGGAACAGTTTTTATAGCGGTATAGTGAATATAAAATAGAATATTTATCAAGCAGCAGTTAACTAACGGAAACAAAGAAACAAGTTGTGGTAGTGAATTAACGGAAAAGATCTAAGGGAAATTTGTTTGTACAAGTAGAATATTTATTTCTTATGTATATATTACTTAAGAAAACATTAAGTAGTTAAAATGGTAATTGAATATAAAATGAAGAAGCCTAAAAGTCAAAGATCGTTTGGCAAGTGATATTGTAGACAGTTTGGGCGTAGCAAGTAGGCCTATCGATTTCAAAACAGTGTAAGACTTGCGTGTTTTGGGATCGTAGCATGTGAGTCGACGGGAGATATAGTTGTTTGATTAGTGGTCAGACAAATTGTCATAAACAATCTTTGATACTGTATCACCATATGTCATCAGACAACGTCATATACATAATTATACTCATCGACTAATATTTAAGAAAAGTTAATTCAATTATTGACTTAAGGCCGTTCCCATTCAAATGAAATACCAAAAACGTGGCTTTTTATTTTAACGATTCGTCTCAGAACATTGATCGTATTCCAATGTTTTAATTGTAATTTTATACGTGAAGAGTTACAAAAAAAGTAATAAACTTATATTTTTTCAATGATTAAATATATGGCCTAATAAAAGCCATTCTTGAGGTTTTATTCTTTAAAAGATCATGGTACTTTTGATTGGGACTTTCATGGTTATAGAGTGCTCACTATAGCACACTATATCAATACACATGAACAGTACAGTTGAAAAAAGAAATAAATGGTTCAGCACGCTGATTGTAAATTTGTACCTCTACAATAGGACTGTCTGGTGCTGACCATTCCTCAGCGGTGTCAGTTTGGCAAACGGCCACTTTAATACATTTGTTTCGAATTGACTCATTCTTTAATAAATTTCTTTGAAATAGTATCAACTCCAGGTGAAACAAAAGAATGTTTGCTATCAATATCAAGTCAATTGATTGTTGATTATATCGATAAGTTGACTTGGTAGTCACCGAATTGATTTACAAACATTTTAAATAATCAAAATTATTTGTTATATTACTCATGACTAGCCACTGCAATTTCTTTTTTAAATACAAGATTATATCAATAGAGAAAATTGAACCTGAATGGGGCCGTGGATTAGATTTTTTCTGTTCAAAATTTAAATAAAAGTCAGGTATAAACTCTATCTATACTGTATATTTCTGATCATGCGTTCAATAATTTTTTTAAATTGTTTTCTAAAATAATTGTTGCAGACCAAAGCTCTACAACAGTTCTATTTTTTTACTGACATTTTATGTTAAAATAACACAATAATGATCAACATATTTAAATGGTAATCGATAATCTAATTTTACATACTTTAATTTTGAATAAAATAATCTTTTTTACCATCGTATGTATTTCAATATTAACCTGCCACAAATATTTGCCTGTAAATGAAGAGAGAGAGTACCAAAGGGTATCGAGCACATCCAGGAATTTAATTAAAGTTATAGAAGTTTGCCGATTCACCACTTCATCCACCTCACAATGTATTTCTCAATTAAATCCATTCTTAATCCTTCATTAGTATATATCAAACAATACACTAAAAAGCATTATACATACATATAACTAATAGACATAACATAAACTAACTAACCATAAAAACACTTAGCACTCTTCCCCCATATTTAACATAAAATATCTTAAAATTATAAGTCATCGAGATATTTTTGTTTTTGTCTATATGTATTCAAGGCCATTGAAATTTAATATTACATATAACGTGATACATCTTTGCTTTCTACCAACAAATATTTACATTCACAGTCCTTTAAATATAACTAATAAAATACGTCCTTTCGTTTTATCACAAACATTATACGCATGTATTATGTTAATATTACATTTACACCTATGTGTTCTTGTATATTCACACATTAAATCTATACAGCATTGTCTATAACATTAAATACGATACAGCTTCTTACTATGTCGGCAAACTTATATATTTCAATTTCTTTATTTTGCTTTACATGAAATATCCTTGCAAAATGTAGACAAATATACAGGGTGGAAAGAAATATGGAAACGGTTTCACAACAACGTTTTTTAACCATAGATAATAGGATAATTTAATTTATTTTTTAATTGGGTTCCATAAGGTATAAAATTAGCTGATAAATAATAATGGTTAATTTAGTTACTTTTAAATTCAAATGATCGCTACTCTTGAAAGGAATAAACCTATCCAAGTCCGGTTTGTGGCAATCAATTTCTCTTGAAGATACCTTTTATGTGATACCTTACTCGACCTAGGCTTACGTTTAAGACTTTCGATAGTAACATGGATAGTTTTTTAATCTTTTTCGTATAGTTAAGTCCCCGTGGGCCGTCCCTCTGAAAAGATGAAATGTGGCTGATGGTTTCAAAAAGTATGTTCTTCATGTTCATCTTGAGGTACAATATTTCACTTTTACAACTGAAGTCATACAAAAGTTGTGAAAGCGTTTTCATAATTATTTGTTTCACCTTGTATATAAAAAAGTTTTTTTACTAACCACATATGCTTTAATTTATCTCAATATGTCCAATTACATTGAACTCATTTTCTCACTGAAGTTATTTCATATAACAGAAACGTTTGTTTACAAGCACTGACATAGCGTCCCGCCAATTCCTCAACATTTCTCCAGACACAGTTACATCACCTGCATCTGTAACAAATCTAATTTTACCCTTGAATTTTTTTCCTAAATGTCCACCTGACTTTTCTCTTAATTAATTTGGACCTTGAAAAAACACACTAAAATAATTTCCAAGATTGTATATTTATTTCAATTTCTTTCTGGATAATAGTGTTTTGTCATCTAATAAAAAATAATTGAACAAGTACAAAACAAGATGGAAAGCTTATCAATAGTTTGTAGTTATTAATAGTAACTGAGAAGTATATTAAACAACAACTAGCCTGCTGTGATTTTGCCATTTAAAGTTTAATTACAACGGTTGAGATGAGCTCCTAACTTAGTTAAGTCATCCCTCATTGGATAAGGGCTGGTCTGAGTAAACATTTCCTAATCTATTCAGATGGACTTTTCCTACTCATGGTACATTATATTAGTGTACTATACTTAAACAAAAGGCATAGTCAGAGTAACTATGTACCTATGTCACCAAACACAAAATTTTAGTGTTTAATTTTGTGTTTTGGAATGGTGTTTTTTATATATTATTAAATAATACCATAATATTTATTTATATGAATAACGTTAGTTGATTTACCTTTTATTTTTACGTATGTAAAATAATTATTGGTAATACTTTCTTAGTAAACGATAAACAAACGAACGAAAAGGTAAAATTCCTAAGTGTTTATTTTTGATTATTTACCTAAAAATATCTTTGATTAGCAGGCTTTTAAGATATATTGGCATACTCTTATGCAAATTTATTTAAGTATTTAAAATATAACTGTTATGAGGATGAATACAAAGTATGATTAGTTTCAGTTAAAAAAAGTTTCAAAATAACATAATATAATTTTTTTGTGGGAGATGATTCACGTTTAAACAGTATATATTATAACAAATAATTTAAATACATATTACCTAAAATAACCATTCAAATATTACGATATATATACAGTCATATAAAATTTAAAATAAATAATATATCATTACACTAAATTGTATCCAACGAAATATGCCTTTCATTTTAAGCACTGCATTCTTCCTTAAAAGAGTTTATTTTATGTTCGTTTAACTTGCTAAACACGCACCCAGCAATGTTTACAACCATATGTACTGTCAGATTCACAGACAAATAAAATATCTCGTCGACTATTTATTGCTGATTCAGTGAATTCCCAGAACAGACAGCTAACTGATGTATTCCATACATGTGGCAACGTTTCAAACAAATATTTTACACTACTAAAATTCAATATAACTTTTATTTCCTAAGTAACTTTTAATTGAGACAAACCCACAAAATTAGGTATAATAATGATGAATTAATAATATAAATATTTATTAAATAAATTAATCATTACTTTTAGAGTTGAAATAAATATACATGTTAACTATAATATGATAATTCGTTGTTATTTTATTGTAATTTTCAGCTCTAAGAAAGGTAAATAAACGAATATGGTAATGATAATTATTCGTTATTTTATTGTAATTTTAAACTTAGAGAAAGGTAAACAAATGCATTTTTGTTCATTTATATTTTAAATGTGAGCTATTTATAAGCATTTTATTGCAATGTGACACTATTTAAACTTTATGAATAATATAAAAACTTTATAATGAAATTACTAGCTTCAGCTTATCGAAAAGAATTAGAAAGAAAATAATTTTTTTTAATTATAAAGACATAAAAATCGGAATAAAATTACAACAAAATATTCTAATATAATTTAATATTCATGCAGTTTAAATTTTCCTTGAGAAAATTTAAATATCATACTAGTATACTTCCATCATATATTAAACACACGTGTACTGTTATGCGTGTATTACACATTTTTCTGTACCAAACACAATACCAGAAATGTTGTTGTTCTCTTTTGTTTCAATCCTGAGAAACTTGAATTGCAAGCCCCTTGTTGGATAACGCTGTAATGGCTGAAAGCTCCGGTTACTAATTTTCATTTCATTTTAATTTATTTAAGGTAATTTTGTAAATCTCATATTTCAGTCATGAAATTTGATTTCATACCTTCATAATTCCCGTTTTTTTAATGGTTCAATTTAGTTTGTTTAGATTCAGGTGTAATACCATAAAATAATGAAGTCATGTTTCTACGAAATCAAATAATTTATGAACACAATGAAACTAAAACTAATTTACGAAATTAAAAAGGTTGTTGGCCTTATTTTAATATTCTTCATTGTTAGATAGTTAATCGAAATTTAATCCACGCTAATATTGTTAAAAAATTTATAATATTTTATGTGGATCTGTCGTTTAAGCATGGTTAAACATTCGGACGTCATGGACTCTCGTTAAAGCCTACCTACGACCTTGGAGGTAGGCTCGTTAAAGCCTACGATGATTGGATGGTTGTGTTGAAACATGTTTACAAGCATTAATTAACTCTCCTAGCCAAGTATTGGGTTAAGCTGTAGTAAAACCCACCACTTAGGCTCGTGTTTACTCGTAAATAAGGGCTTAATGCTTAATTACCCCTTACATAATGAGGGTTAATGTTATTGATTAAATGAGACGTTTTCAGAGTTTATTCATGATACTTTTTTTATAGATGTAACAATTTTGTCAAATATATTGCACTGAATATACACTCATAAATGGCGGCATCAATTTAAAATGGTGTATTAAATCAATTATTTTAATTACGTTACCGTTTCAACCAGTTACTTGGAGCAATGCAATTATTAAAAGTCATTTGTTAGTTTAAACTTTTAACATAAATAAACCACTGTCATATAACAATATTTCTGAAATTTTAATGCATAAATATATTTCTGTTATTAGGCCTAGACTATTTTTTATAAACTTCCATTTTAATGTTTTTTATTTATTTATTTTAATATTTTTTTATATGTCATTTTAATTTGTTAAATTTAGTGTCGCAATGCTGTAACCCAGCTACTTGGGGACAAAGTGTTTGGGAGATTGTAGGCGATAGGTTTCATGCTCGATCCTCTTAATACCAACACGGCGTCCGCTCAATGGTTTTCATCGTCATGGATACTACTAGATAAGTCTGGGGCGTCCATGTTGGATGGTAATCAAAGTTCGGATGTTGTGTAGAGAAGAGAACTGAGTGTGAGACTTGTCAGTTAGCTGAAAATCAGACCAACACTACGTGGTTCAGATTACACGTAAAGCTGTAGGTCCCATAGTTGCCCTGGCTATTGAGCTATTAATAAATAAGTTCTTTCTGAGCTAAGCTAAACTCAGATACTATAATTGACTACACTCATTCATCTAAACTCATCACACTGATTCACCCCTCATATTCACCCATATCTCTACGATGTCCCTCTTAGAAATAAATAATAATGAATAATAAATTTCTACTTTTCATTTAAATGGTTGTTGGATTGATAACGTAAATGCATCTGTGACTTTTGGCTATTATATTTATTTCTTATTATAACATTTTTACTAATAATATTATTAGCAGGAATATTTGTAAAACTTGAAATCAGCTTTGAAGAGCCCAAGGTACCGTTCCTTATCTGTTTAACTAAGGTTTGTCCTTTTATTACCTCAGCAATGAGTTTCTTTTGCTAAAATCGTACGCTGATGATGTGATATTTTAAAGGCTAATAGTAAGTTTATTTTAAGTATTTTCATAACTATTACTACAAATATATTATCAAACAAAACCTTACTAAGCCCAGCCATTGAATTGTACATAATTGAACTTACACCCTGGAAAAGTTAACTATGGAAAAAATTAATTATCATTATTGTTGTCAGCTTGCATTTAATTTTGGAAATGGTTGTGAAAGTATAAATAGAGAAAGTAAACAAAGTATTTAGAATAGTTTATTTTCCAAGCTTTTTCTCAAATACTTATCCGTTCAATTCAGGTAATGAAATAGTTCTGAATGCACCACGGTTTAGTCGAAGTTAGCTTTGAAAGCCTGTTAATCACCTAATGCACTATTTTGTTGACATTCGTCCATTACAATTAGATTGTGTTGATCACGTGAAATTAGACTGAATGAGTAGAGAAATATAAACGAGTCGTACATTTTAGTAATGTAAATACATAGCCGTATCAGATAAACTGACAAGAACTAGTATTGGAATACTATAATTTTATAAATTTAAAATACGAGTAAATATAAATTTAATTACATGTAAAGATTTGTATTTATAAGTACATTATAAACTATGTATAAATCAAACATATGTTTGTGTACACAAACCTCGAAAAGTAGTGAACGGATATACTTGAAATATTTTCACATTTCATTTTTATTCAAGAGGATTTTTAGAGATTTTGTTCCTAAATTGGAAATAGTAACAGGGAATTGGATCTTTTCCGTTATACGTATACCACTATTTAATGTCGGATCTTTTCCGTTATGTGTCAGCAATCCCAAAATATTTCCATATACATCGCGCCACGGCAGTTATGGTTAGGTTAGATTAGCATAGCCTATTGTAGAATGTTTTTACAAATTACAGGTTCATTCTACAATATAATAACCTAACCTAACCATAACTGCCGTGGCGCGATATATATGGGCGGCCTCGATGTATTGGGATTCTAAAGGTTGAAAATGAGGAAAACATGTTTTAAATCAATAAATTGAATACCGTGTTCCGTTATTTATACCAAACAATGGTTAAAATGTATTATTCAATATATTTAAATAGTGGTATACGTATAATGGAAAAGATCCAGGGAATTTCATGATTTCCTAACGTTCCTAACATTTGCAAGTGAAAAAAAAACTGATCACAGCTGGTTTATGTGCATACTATACTCACATAGACGGGTGCTTGTATACACAGACGGGTGCTTGTATACATATACGGGTGCTTGTATACATATACGGGTGCTTGTATACATAGACGGGTGCTTGTATACATATACGGGTGCTTGTATACACAGACGGGTGCTTGTATACACGACGGGTGCTTGTATTCATAGACGGGTGTTTGTATACATATACGGGTGCTTTAATACACAGGCGGGTGCATTTATACACAGACGGGAGCTTGTATACATATACGGGTGCTTGTATACACGGACGGGTGCTTGTATACATAGACGGGTGTTTGTATACATATACGGGTGCTTATATACACAGGCGGGTGCTTGAATACATTGACGGGTGCACGTAAACACAAACGGGTGCTTGTATACACAGACGGGTGTTTGTATACATAGACGGGTGCATGTAAACACATACGGGGGCTTGTATATACAGACGGGTGCTTGAATACACAGACGGGTGCTTGTATACACAGACGGGTGTTTGTATACATAGACGGATGCTTATATTCATAGACGGGTGCTTGTATACACAGACCGGTGCTTGTATACATAGACGGGTGTTTGTATACATAGACGGGTGCTTGTATACACATACGGGTGCTTGTATTCATATACGGGTGCTTGAATACATAGACGGATGCTTATATTCATAGACGGGTGCATGTATACATAGACGGGTCCTTGTATACATATACGGGTGCTTGTATACACATACGGTTGCTTGTATAAATATACGGGTGCATTAATATACACAGACGGGAGCTTTTATACACAGGCGGGTGCTTGTATACTTTAATTTTAACTGGAAGCCTTCTTTACCCACTTAGTTTTTTCAGCTCCCCAAAATATTTTTTTATTATAAAAATATTATTTTAAAATCCTGACAAAGTTCATTAAGAATATATATGTATATATTTTTTAAATGAAACCATGGACAAATTATTTAAAAAAAAAAACTCATTATGCCAATAATACCTTTCTAAGCAACTAGTAAAAGTTTGAAAGGTATAGTTTGGAAAATGACTTGGAAAAGGTACATAACGTCTTGAAAAAGTTAAGTTTCTGATATCAACGATTTTGTAAAAGAACTACTTTTTCAGTAGATCCCTGCTGAACATAACAAACATAACCTAACTGCTGAATCAACAACCAAATTGACAGCTAGTTGCCATTTACAAAAGTGCCAACTACAAAACATAAACGTAAAACAATATATAATGATTTCAAAACTATGTTACTACATAAAAACCCGTTGAGGTTTAGACATTGGCAAAATGTATCAGTGCACTTAATTTTTTAAATGATTTTAAAATTTATGTTACATTTACTGGAAGAATACATAATATGTATCATTTTAACCGTAATTAAATAGAGAATAATAAAATAACATAAAACAAAAATTGGTTAGTTTTTTAAAGTTGTTTTTCAACCACGCCTAGGCATCTTTACTGCACGTTCAAGCAAATAAAAACGTATCAATATTTTCATATACCAATAGTATATAGTATGTCTATTATATAAATAATAACTTAACAGTAAATACAGTAAGATATTATATTATTATTATTTAACATTTACCGTAATAAATATTTTAAATAAATTCAATTCGAAGGCTTTGAAGGAAGAATTGTTTCAAGTATTCATGAAATGTCTGACGCAATTTGCATTTCGAAGAGCAAGATGTTGTTTTGTTTTAATATTCATGAAACTAATATAAATATCAATGTAAGCATGTCATATTTTTTTGCACACAGTTCCTTTTATATAGGATACCAGTTGGTGTGACATATTTTTATATGTAAGAAAGCAGTCTTAATAAGACAATTTTGTTATTTATTCACCATAATATGAAAAATAAATCTATTTTTCGTTATCTGTATTTTTATTGAAATAAGTTATATAATTTGGCACAAATACTACCATATATTATCGGACATTTTAATTGTTTCATGATTAAGGTCACATTAGAATTAGATTATAGATAGAAATAAATTAGATTATATTTTGTACTTTCTTATAGTTCATTGTTCTTTACAGACCTAATGTTATTTTAGGGAGAGGCTAATTTTCTTTATGTGTTTACACATTTTTTTACTACTGTGTTACCAAATTCCCCAAGAATATAAACGGTAACTGAAAACAATACTATGGTTAATAATTACAACCATAATAACAATAGACTTCGTACAATCGCATGAATAATTTATTTCCAAATATTTTACGCAGTGAATAATATTACGTCTTCAAATCAAGCCTTAAAACGAGTGTGTCACGAAATTCTCTTTCACACAAATTGACAGATAAGTAGAAAACAGAATTTCACCCACTGGACATTTTATACATGTTATTTCCGTTATTTTTTAACTAATACAAACAGTATAGCTGGTTTGATTTTTACTTTATTTTACTTCCCAACAGAATAGAACTGCACAGATTTGTAACGGCAGACACTTGTAAAATGCATTTCCGTCAAATCTAAATTAAGCCCTAGAGACAGAATTAATCTTTCCAAATCAATCACTGCAATTGCTTCTGTGGTTTCTCAACCCATCTCATTCTCACTCAACTATCCATTTAATCTCAAATACCATCTGGGATTTCTCCCAACCCATTTGTATATAGCTTCTCTATGTACTAAATTGAATTACTTAGTTGAAGAGCTTTCCTGTTACTTAGCTTATATTCAAATAAAAAATGCAAAATAGTAAAGCATTCTTTTACAAACATGGTCTTCTTTTTCATTATTATATCATGTCAGGGTTTATTTACGGTTAAAATAAATACGCTTATGTGATGAGAAATTAACAATCTATCGTATAATTTGTCCGTTTATGGAGTTTTAAAGGATAATTGGATATGCTTTGTAATAACAACTGTTTGTAGTTATAATAAATATCATTAATTATATACTAATAGTAATTTATTTCTTCTATTTAATAAATTGTCAACTGTGTAAACTTAGTAAAAATATTGTCATATACCATACAAAACAGCATAGAAACAGCTTGAACTATTAACTAGAATCTAAATTTTCCGGTGACAACCGCGTCAAGGTACTATCTGCAATATTTACAAGATAACCAGATGTTTCGCCCATACTGTGATGTGGCATCCTCAGTGGTTTCTCTGAGACTGAGAAACCACTGAGGACTATCCCTACCCCAACACCTGTTATAAAAGCTGGAAGGTCATTCGCCGATCTCAGTCTCAGAGAAACCACTGAGGATGCCACATTACAGTATGGGCGAAACTTCTGGTTATTTTGTAAATATTGTAGATAGTACCTTGACGAGGTTGTCACCGGAAAATGTAGATTCTAGTTATGACACCGGCCGCTTAAGCCTAAGTTCTAAGCTTGAACTATTCATTAAAAAGAAAAATATTATTGCAATAAGTGGGGAATATTAGAATATAATAAAAAACGAAAAACAATAAACGTTTATAATTTCAGAAAAAACTGATACCAAGCGTCAAAATGTATAAAATGTAAAAACGGAAACGTATGAAATGTACAAGGTTTGAAGATTGATGTAGTTTTGCTCTCAAGAACTAACTAATTCTAACATTTCTAACTATCGGAACGTACTTTAAGTATATTGCATGACGATTTACGCGTATCCACTTTTAATAGTTTCATATACAGGATCGAAAAAAAGGAAACAATTTGGTAATGTTTAAGCGAGACACGTGAATTTATGCACAAAACAGTATACTGTACCCGTGTTACTATAATTTCATTACACTTTTCAATGGTCTCTATAGTTTTGGGTTTGTCCCATCCAAGGGTCAATTGAAATCAACTATAGAGTCATATTTTGAGTTTGATATAAAATGTAAGGTTTATTAAAGATAAATCGAACTCCGCAAACTGAGTCTCAAGAGGTTCACCCTGTCCAGAATTATAGCCACTTGAAGTTTTTAGACTAAATCTTACAACAGGTTTTTATAATAAGTTAGCCCAATACCAACAGGTAATCAGTTTAAATTATATAATTAAATGGTAAAACAGTTAAACATAAATATTCTGTTTCCTAGGCTTATTTTATTGTGTTATTTTGTTGTGGGTTAAGTCAATTTATTTCCTGTACTGTCCTTGTTCTCAAGTATGGAATTCGAAAGGCCATAACTCTGGATATAGTGAAGTTTTGAACATTTAGTTTGTGATGACTAGATCTTAATTTTATATAAAATTCAACATACGCTTCTATTTAAGAATTTCAACCGACGCCTGCACAGAACCGGTGAAAAATCAATGAGTAAAGCAATACGATCTTGGCAACTTTGTATATACAACTCTGTGCAATATTTTATGTGCCTTAGTTATCTATCTTAAATATTTCAAAGCAGCTAAAAATTTTTGTCTACCCATTAATTTTGGTCCACCCATTATTTTTGTCCACCCTTTATTTTTTTTCACTCACTATTTTTGTACACCCATTATTTTTGTCCACTTAGTATTTTTTCCACTCATTATTTTTGTCCAATCATTATTTATTTCACTCACTATTTTTGTCCAACCATTATTTTTTTCCATTCACTATTTTTGTACAGCCATTATTTTTGTCCACCTACCTTCTTTGTCCACTTAGTATTTTTGACAATCCATTTTTTTTGTCCACAAACTATTTTTTCCACTCATTACTTTTGTCCACCCATTATTTTTGTCCACTCATTTTTTTGTCCACCCATAATTTTATCTACCCATTATTTTTGTCCACTCATTATTGTTGTCCACCCAACTCATTATTTTGCCTACCCATTATTGTTGTCCACCCATTATTTTTGTCAAGTCAATATTGCTGTCCACACATTATTTTTGTATGCCCATTATCTTTACCCACCCATTATTTTTGTCCACTCACTATTTTTGTACACCCATTATTTTTGTTCACTCATTATTTTTGTCCATCCATTATTTTTGTCCACAAACTATTTTTTTCCACTCATTACGTTTGTCCACCCATTATTTTTGACCATTCATTATTTTTGTCTACCCATAATTTTATCTACCCATTATTTTTATCCACTCATTATTGTTGTCCACCCAACTCATTATTTGTGTGTACCCATTATTGTTGTCCACTCATTATTTTTGTGGACCCATTATTTTTGTCAACTCATTATTGCTGTCCACTCATTATTTTTGTGTACCCATTATTTTTGTCCACTCATTATTTTTGTCCACTCATTATTTTTGTCCACTCATTATTTTTGTCCGCTAATCATTTTTTCAACCCATTATTTTTGTTCATTCATTATTTTTTTCCACTTATTTTTTTGTCTACTAATTATTTATCCACCCATTATGTTTGTCAACTCATTATTTGTGTCCATTCATTATTTTTGTCCACTCATTATTTTTGTCCATTCGTTTTTTCCACCCATTATTTTTGTCCACTAATTATTTTTGTCTACCCATTGTTTTCAAAATATCTATGATAATTACTACTTATATTACTAAGCATTGCAGTTTTTGTTACAGAAATTCACTGTTAAAACCAATAATTATGACTCAATATGTATCGTAAAAGGAATGCTATGTTTAAAAATAAAATAATTAACATGCTATAGAAATTAAAAACTTATATAGTGTTACACTTTGCAATAAAATTTGGTCAACTTTAAATTGGAATGTTAGAATATTTACTACGTAGTATATAAAACTTAAATTATATTATATATGAGCACATGGATAAGTATTTAATTCCTATAAAAATTAAATATCACTACACAAATGCAAACGTAATTTGAAAACATATACCTATTACGTTTTATTACACCCTATTGTTACCTAAGAATAGTATTAAGCGTTAAAAGATCTTCCTGAAAGACCTTAATTGGCCAAACTGTAATGGCGTCTTTTCTTTAATCTAAACACAAAAAGGTAATCTTCCAATTAAATATTGTAGACTCTCGTCAGTTTTTCATAAAATGAAAAGATAACAACTAAACCAGGTATACAAAGTTATCTTCGGAATATGGATTGTATTATAAGTGGTTTATTGTTTGTTTCATTATATTTTGTTCAAACAAATACACATTGAAAGAATTCATTACAAAATTAATAAACACAACGACATAAAAATTTTGGTCAGGACTAGTTTTAGAATAATAATCTGGTCATTTAAAATAATAAGATTATGAAAACGTCTTTAGAAAGTTTCTAAATAACTTATATACATTATTATACATACAATTTAACATCCCTAACGGCCATATCATGTATCTAAGAGATTCAAGGCACGTATCGAATTTGTAAACATATCTAACTAAGCTACGGATACATGATCAACAATACATCCTTATATATATGTAAACCTTGTTTAGTATGCCCACTGTAACCAACGGCCATATCATGTATCTACAATATGCCGGTCACGTATCGAGTTTGTGAACATATCTAACTAAGCTACGGATACATGATCAACAATACATCCTTATATATATGTAAACCTTGTTTAGTATGCCCACTGTAACCAACGGCCATATCATAATACTACGAGATACCGGTCACGTATCGAGTTTGTGAACATATCTAACTAAGCTACGGATACATGATCAACAATAAATCCTTATTTATATGTAAACCTTCTTTAGTATGCCCACTGTAACCAACGGCCATATCATAATACTACGAGATGCCGATCACGTATCGAGTTTGTGAACACATCTAACTAAGCTACGGATACATGATCAACAATAAATCCTTATTTATATGTAAACCTTGTTTAGTATGCCCACTGTAACCAACGGCCGTATCATGTAACTACGAGATACCAGTCACGTATTGGGTTTGTGAACATATCTAACTAAGCTACGGATACATGATCAACAATAAATCCTTATTTATATGTAAACCTTGTTTAGTATGCCCACTGTAACCAACGGCCATATCATGTATCTACGAGATGCCGATCACGTATCGAGTTTGTGAACATATCTAACTAAGCTACGGATACATGATCAACAATAAATCCTTATTTATATGTAAACCTTGTTTAGTATGCCCACTGTAACCAACGGCCGTATCATGTATCTACGAGATGCCGATCACGTATCGAGTTTGTGAACATATCTAACTAAGCTACGGATACATGATCAACAATACATCCTTATTTATATGTAAACCTTGTTTAGTATGCCCACTGTAACCAACGGCCATATCATGTATCTACGAGCATACCAATCACGTATCGAGTTTGTGAACATATCTAACTAAGCTACTGATACATGATCAACAATAAATCCTTATATATATGTAAACCTTGTTTAGTATGCCCACTGTAACCAACGGCCGTATCATGTATCTACGAGATGCCGATCACGTATCGAGTTTGTGAACATATCTAACTAAGCTACGGATACATGATCAACAATAAATCCTTATTTATATGTAAACCTTGTTTAGTATGCCCACTGTAACCAACGGCCATATCATAATACTACGAGATGCCGGTCACGTATCGGGTTTGTGAACATATCTAACTAAGCTACGGATACATGATCAACAATACATCCTAATATATATGTAAACCTTGTTTAGCATGCCCACTGTAACCAACGGCCATTTCATAATACTACGAGATACCGGTCACGTATCGGGTTTGTGAACATATCTAACTAAGCTACGGATACATGATCAACAATACATCCTTATTTATATGTAAACCTTGTTTAGTATGCCCACTGTAACCAACGGCCATATCATGTATCTACGAGATGCCGGTCACGTATCGGGTTTGTGAACATATCTAACTAAGCTACGGATACATGATCAACAATACATCCTAATATATATGTAAACCTTGTTTAGCATGCCCACTGTAACCAACGGCCATTTCATAATACTACGAGATACCGGTCACGTATCGGGTTTGTGAACATATCTAACTAAGCTACGGATACATGATCAACAATAAATCCTTATTTATATGTAAACTAAACCTTGTTTAGTATGCCCACTGTAACCAAAGGCCATATCATGTATCTACGAGATGCCGGTCACGTATCGGGTTTGTGAACATATCTAACTAAGCTACGGATACATGATCAACAATACATCCTAATATATATGTAAACCTTGTTTAGCATGCCCACTGTAACCAACGGCCATTTCATAATACTACGAGATACCGGTCACGTATCGGGTTTGTGAACATATCTAACTAAGCTACGGATACATGATCAACAATACATCCTTATTTATATGTAAACCTTGTTTAGTATGCCCACTGTAACCAACGGCCATATCATGTATTTACGAGATGCCGGTCACGTATCGGGTTTCTAAACTTCTATAAGCTTCCAATACAGTATTAACAATAAATCCAAATTTATATATCCTATATAATATGTTTAATGTAACCTACAGTCCCTTGATATATCTATGATATGCCGTTCACGTATCGATTTTAAAAACAAGTTTTGCAGAAACGTTTTTTAAATATTTTTTATTCTGTAAGATGTTTATTACTTTTTTTATCCTAACATAGACATAGTATAGTTAGTGTTGTTAATGTTTTTAGAAATAAGCCATATTAGGAAAACTATTAGTTTTTTTGCAAATCTTTCTCATATTTTTTACAAGTGGTAAACAGGCGGTTATTTTTATATGCCAAAACAGAATAATCAAAACAAAATCAACTAATATATATGCAAATAAAACCACTCTATAAACCCTCGCAGTTCTTGTAAACATAAAATTAATATTTCAAAATTACACTTATATTTGTAATCATTACAGTAACAAACTTTTTGACATATAACATTTTCCAAGGTTTTGTTGGTGGTAACAGTATCAACAATATTTTGTATTACCTTTATATAAAGCAAGTTGCCTTCAACTAAAACAAACATGAGCATATAACCAAGCAGATGTATAAATAAAACCACATTACCATAATATGAATATTCCTACGCAAATATTCATGATCCTCACTGACACGGACATTTACTCGCTCAACTTTCACAGGTGGTCGGGCCACAAATATTCATGATCCTCACTGACACGGACATTTACTCGCTCAACTTTCACAGGTGGTCGGGCCACAAATATTCATGATCCTCACTGACACGGACATTTACTCGCTCAACTTTCACAGGTGGTCGGGCCACAAATATTCATGATCCTCACTGACACGGACATTTACTCGCTCAACTTTCACAGGTGGTCGGGCCACAAATATTCATGATCCTCACTGACACGGACATTTACTCGCTCAACTTTCACAGGTGGTCGGGCCGCAAATGCGTTTTAAACTTTCTATCTTAGCAATCTCCTTCTATATTTTATTTTAAATATATACTAGAACTAATTTTTACTGTAAAACAACATGACTTTCTAATAGTTTATTGATGATCTGTTGTATTGATGGTCTGTTGTATTGATAAACTGTTGAATTGATGGTCTGTTGTATTGATGAACTTTTGTATTGATGATCTGTTGTATTGATGGTCTGTTGTATTGATGGTCTTTCACAGGTGGTCGGGCCGCAAATGCGTTTTAAACTTTCTATCTTAGCAATCTCCTTCTATATTTTATTTTAAATATATACTAGAACTAATTTTTACTGTAAAACAACATGACTTTCTAATAGTTTATTGATGATCTGTTGTATTGATGATCTGTTGTATTGATGATCTGTTGTATTGATGATCTGATGTATTGGTGATCTGTTGTATTGATGGTCTGTTGTATTGATGGTCTGTTGTATTGATGACCTGTTGTATTGATGGTCTGTTGTATTGATGATCTGTTGTATTGATGATCTGTTGTATTGATGATCTGATGTATTGGTGATCTGTTGTATTGATGGTCTGTTGTATTGATGGTCTGTTGTATTGATGATCTGTTGTATTGATGGTCTGTTGTATTGATGGTCTGTTGTATTGATGATCTGATGTATTGATGATCTGTTGTATTGATGATCTGTTGTATTGATTATCTGATGTATTGATGATCTGTTGTATTGATGATCTGATGTATTGATGATCTGTTGTATTGATGATCTGTTGTATTGATGGTCTGTTGTATTGATGACCTGTTGTATTGATGGTCTGTTGTATTGATGATCTGATGTATTGGTGATCTGTTGTATTGATGGTCTGTTGTATTGATGATCTGTTGTATTGATGATCTGTTGTATTGATGATCTGTTGTATTGATGATCTGATGTATTGGTGATCTGTTGTATTGATGATCTGTTGTATTGATGATCTGTTGTATTGATTATCTGATGTATTGATGATCTGTTGTATTGATGGTCTGTTGTATTGATGGTCTGCTGTATTGATGGTCTGTTGTATTGATGACCTGTTGTATTGATGGTCTGTTGTATTGATGATCTGATGTATTGGTGATCTGTTGTATTGATGGTCTGTTGTATTGATGGTCTGTTGTATTGATGGTCTGCTGTATTGATGGTCTGTTGTATTGATGATCTGATGTATTGATGATCTGTTGTATTGATGATCTGTTGTATTGATTATCTGATGTATTGATGATCTGTTGTATTGATGGTCTGTTGTATTGATGATCTGCTGTATTGATGGTCTGTTGTATTGATGACCTGTTGTATTGATGGTCTGTTGTATTGATGATCTGTTGTATTGATGATCTGTTGTATTGATGATCTGTTGTATTGATGATCTGATGTATTGGTGATCTGTTGTATTGATGATCTGTTGTATTGATGGTATGTTGTATTGATGATCTGTTGTATTGATAGTATGTTGTATTGATGATCTGTTGTATTGATGGTATGTTGTATTGATGGTCTGTTGTATTGATGGTCTGTTGTATTGATGACCTGTTGTATTGATGGTCTGTTGTATTGATGATCTGTTGTATTGATGATCTGTTGTATTGATGATCTGTTGTATTGATGATCTGTTGTATTGATGATCTGATGTATTGGTGATCTGTTGTATTGATGATCTGTTGTATTGGTGATCTGTTGTATTGATGATCTGTTGTATTGATGATCTGATGTATTGGTGATCTGTTGTATTGATGGTCTGTTGTATTGATGGTCTGTTGTATTGATGATCTGTTGTATTGATGGTCTGTTGTATTGATGGTCTGTTGTATTGATGATCTGATGTATTGATGATCTGTTGTATTGATGATCTGTTGTATTGATTATCTGATGTATTGATGATCTGTTGTATTGATGATCTGATGTATTGATGATCTGTTGTATTGATGATCTGTTGTATTGATGGTCTGTTGTATTGATGACCTGTTGTATTGATGGTCTGTTGTATTGATGATCTGATGTATTGGTGATCTGTTGTATTGATGGTCTGTTGTATTGATGATCTGTTGTATTGATGATCTGTTGTATTGATGATCTGTTGTATTGATGATCTGATGTATTGGTGATCTGTTGTATTGATGATCTGTTGTATTGATGATCTGTTGTATTGATTATCTGATGTATTGATGATCTGTTGTATTGATGGTCTGTTGTATTGATGGTCTGCTGTATTGATGGTCTGTTGTATTGATGACCTGTTGTATTGATGGTCTGTTGTATTGATGATCTGATGTATTGGTGATCTGTTGTATTGATGGTCTGTTGTATTGATGGTCTGTTGTATTGATGGTCTGCTGTATTGATGGTCTGTTGTATTGATGATCTGATGTATTGATGATCTGTTGTATTGATGATCTGTTGTATTGATTATCTGATGTATTGATGATCTGTTGTATTGATGGTATGTTGTATTGATGATCTGTTGTATTGATAGTATGTTGTATTGATGATCTGTTGTATTGATGGTATGTTGTATTGATGATCTGTTGTATTGAAGATCTGTTGTATTGATGATCTGTTGTATTGATGATCTGTTGTATTGATGATCTGTTGTATTGATGATCTGTTGTATTGATGGTATGTTGTATTGATGGTATGTTGTAAAGATGGTATGTTGTATTGATGGTATGTTGTATTGATGGTCTGTTGTATTGATGGTCTGTTGTATTGATGGTCTGTTGTATTGATGGTCTGTTGTATTGATGATCTGTTGTATTGATGGTATGTTGTATTGATGATCTGTTGTATTGATGGTATGTTGTATTGATGATCTGTTGTATTGATGATCTGTTGTATTGATGATCTGTTGTATTGATGATCTGTTGTATTGATGATCTGTTGTATTGATGGTATGTTGTATTGATGGAATGTTGTATTGATGATCTGTTGTATTGATGGTATGTTGTATTGATGATCTGTTGTATTGATGGTATGTTGTATTGATGATCTGTTGTATTGATGGTATGTTGTATTGATGATCTGTTGTATTGATGATCTGTTGTATTGATGATCTGTTGTATTGATGGTATGTTGTATTGATGGAATGTTGTATTGATGATCTGTTGTATTGATGATCTGTTGTATTAATGATCTGTTGTATTGATGGTATGTTGTATTGATGGTATGTTGTATTGATGATCTGTTGTATTGATGGTATGTTGTATTGATGATCTGTTGTATTGATGATCTATTGTATTGATGATCTGTTGTATTGATGGTATGTTGTATTGATGGTATGTTGTATTGCACTCAGAAAAGTTATGCTGGTGATGAATATTTTACAATGGCCTGTTTAGTTATATCAATTAATTCACAGGATAACCTACGTACTTGATTATTAAATGTACTAAATTCAAAATTTTGCAACTATTTAAAAATATAACCATATTTCAGAGTTCATAATAGTTTTCCCATTTCCTACAATGCAAAGTCTACTTGTCCAATATGAGCTAGGGAGATGGACTATTCATGCCAATCTGAGTTCAGCCCCTCTGTCATTGGATTAGGGTGGACTCGGTATACAATTGCCAACCCATGCAGATTGAACTGTTCCTATAATGCTATTTCATATAAGACTATTATACTACTTTTTTTATCGAACTATCACATTATCTTATACTATAAAATATATTAGAAATACTTCAGGACATACACTTTTGAAATATGTCCTGAAGTATAGAACAAATTATGTTTGCATTGTGGATTTTTTGTGGCTTTAGGTAGTCCTTGGTTAAAAAAATACACTTATTCCTAATAAATAATAAATTAATTTTAATCAATTAAAAACAATTCTGGAATCGGCTTGTATTTATTCTTAATTACAAATGTACGTATTGAATATTAACTAATATTTAATTAATTTACGTGGTTTTAATAATTAACGAAAATGCATTATTCGTTTGTATCTAATTATTTAAATCAGTGTAACAAAATTATTATATTATTAAAATATAATAATTTCATTTATAATTATTATATTTTATTCATCATAAATTATTCACACTGTCCAGTTAATAGCTTGGCCACTATTGTTAAATTTCAGTTTTTAGTGTAAACAGAAACAAACTCAATTTTATTCAAAACTGTATGTATAGTATACAAAATATTGGCTTTTGTATCTTGTTACTTAACTTAACTTTATTAATGTTTGACGAATAATCTAAATTTTAGAATCAATTTTATATGCAATATTCATAAATAAAAAACTTATGTCTATAGATATGTATAACTGATAACGCAAATGACCTAGTTAATAGATTTGTTTCAATATAAACTAAAATTTTGAGTTCTGTAAGGACTAAAATCTTCATAGGTATTTAAAAAGCACTGTTAAATATTTCATAACACATAGAGTATTGGGTAAAAATAACATGATTTTTAGAAGCAAGAGGCAAGATTTATAAATGATGACTTCATATAATGATTTTTCCGTATGAAAAAAAAGCTTCAAAGTAATTTTTCTGTATAGTTAAAAAAAATTAAATGTTCATTTATTTTTTTTGCCCTGCTTTGTACTTATATGTGTGTCATAAATAATAATAATAATAGAACAACTGCCATTAGCCGATAAATACTTTCCCACATCAATTGGTATGTAAGTAACAGTTCAACAAATATTTTTCGTTTATTCCACTTCTTAATGCAGTTGACAAACATTTGGTCGGTAGCGTAGTTGATTCAATCCCAGCTTCGTGTGCTAAAGGTTCTTAGTTCAATCCCAATCAGAGTCAATACATTTTGAGAAGGATCAGCTTAATCACCAGCTGTTCATTTGTCATTGGGCTATAATTAATGACACTTTCTAAAGAATAGTCGGCCTTAGTTTGGAACAATAACTACATCCACTCATCACACTCATTCGAAATCCATATTCGCCCATATCTTGACGATCAGTGTCTTATGAATAGATAAAAATAAATAAATAAAATAAACAAAACATCTTTTTTTTATTTTAAACCACCAATTCAAATAGGCCTTCTGGCCTGTGCGTAAAACTTATTTAAGTACCGGCCGAGCTCTGTTTTGGATTGGAACACTCCAAAATCCGAAGCCTTAGCCCCTTATAAACTAGCTGAAAGGTACTTCCCCAATAGATGGGTGGCATTCATGGTTTAACAGAATAAATAATATTCAAATCCAGTATATTCGTGAAATTTTTAATTACAATTTTGTATGTAAGGATCCACGGAGTCGTAAAACATTTTTTAATTAGTATAAATAATTGTTGTTAATCTATGAGAATTAAAAAAAGGTTAACATTTACAATATTTTCAAATATATTGTGGTCACCTTAAAATCCAATATCTCACATTAGTTTACAGTAACCAAAAAACACTAATCCCGATTCGGTTAATTGAGCCAAATAATATTACCAACTATTATTTTCAAGTCAAAAATTCGAATATTACAATTAGATATTAAAACAAAGTTGTTTAGTTTGAATTATGTTTTTTAATTAAATATATAATATTTAACTTCCTTTAAATACATTTAAAATCTAAAAATAATCTTAATTCTATAGATTCAAAATGTAATGTAAATATAATATATCTAAAAAACTTTAAATTGATAAATTTTAATTGATTGGAATCGATGTAAAACTACTGATTTTATTTACGCATATAAAGGTAAAATATCATAATTATAAATGTCATAAGGGTTACAAAAGGACCAATAAATTAATTTTATGAAAAGATTATTTCAGGAAGTTTATAAGGACTTTTTTCCTTAAAAAACTAATATCATGAAGCTGGTAAAACTAATTGAAGACATTCCTGTCAACAACGAATTAAAATGTAACCCATTAACGGGTTTTTGAGTGATACACGTGTGGATTTTAGTCACAGTGAAAACTAGTTAAAATTGTGATACGTGTTTTGTTGCAAAGAAGATACAAATTATTACGAAGTATGATAGAAATAAATAATGCATATTTCATAGAGTAAATTAAACGAGGGAAAAATTGAGTGATTGTATTTTGCATATGGCTTAATATTTTGCTATAAAACACCATACAAAATTGGGTACACATAATTAATTTCTGTGCGAACAATAATCTTTTTGTCAAATTATATAAATGTATGTAATGACTACCATGTTTGACTATTTATGTAATACAATTATTATCGATATAATTTTTTTTAGAAAACTTTCCAATTTATTACTTAGGAGATAAAGCTAACTAGCTAGCTGCAATATTATTTAGCTACACATCACATAGTTTTTTTTTTTTTTTTTAATGTTATATTTTGGCTTTACAATCTGAAGTCATTTACAAACACTTTACAACATAAACAGTTTTTAATAAAAATATAAATTATTTAGTTCATAATATGTTTCTTAAAATATTTAACTGATAATTCGATAAATGAAAATAGTTGAATATATAATATTTAAATACCGATCAAAATTGTTTATTTAGTTATTAGTTTTATTTTGTTGTTGTTGAGTGTTTGAAAATGGCTTCTGATTATAAAGCTGAAATATAAATTTTTTTTTTTTAATTTTATGTATAGCTAAATAACATAGATCAGTAATGAACACCGTCACAACAAATACATACCGTCAAGAACTAGCTGCAATATTACAATAAAGAGTAGAGCCAATATTGTAATTATATATGTTATATGTTGTGAGTGTAGAAGGAAAGTTCTTTAATGTGTACTTTAAAGCACTCATTTTCTAGGTCGGGTAGATTGTGCTGAATACAAATGTTTCTTTTCCCAAGCATTATATGGTGCTGTAAACACGAACGAGGTCTCAACATGCCAAAGCACACTGTCAATAAATGTCAAAGCAGCTTTTGTATTGTTTATATTTTAATAATTTTATAACTTATGTGTTATGTCAATGAACAAAGGAAAATAAGAGTCTATGTTTATAATTAACATATGCACATTTCTAATTCAAATCAGCACTCGAATTTCATTTCTAATCTATGACATTATTAATAAGTATTAATAATTAAAATGTGTGATTATTTTATTAAATTGTATAAAAAAACAAATAACAACAACTACAATATCACACCTATATGCGTATTAAACAACCAAAATTAAACACGAGCTTAAATGTAGGTACAGTACAAAGAAAACATGTTAATAATGTCAGTTAAAAAAACCTAAATTATACAACAGTGATATAAAATACCTTCAAATTTCAACTATAGTATTAACTACGTATTATTTAAAAAAAATTGAAAGTCACATATTACAGTTTCAATAAGTTATTATTTATTATAACAGAGTAAACAATAAGCCCAGTTTATATTTGATACATGCTTACATGAAAAATATAATAATAATTACAATATTTTATTAATTTCATATGTATTCATGATCATTTCCATGTTACAAACTTGAAAAATATCAAATTTTCAACTAATTTTAACTGGTTCAAATTCGGTAAAAGTGTTTTTACGTTTTATAAACTTGGTTTTAAAAGCAGGAAGCACATGATTGATTGATCTGAGTTTACTAAAAACTGGCAGTTCATCGTAAAAAAAAAAAAAAAAAAAAAAAAAAAAAAAAAAAAAAACAAACACACATTGCAATTATTGTAATTAATTTTGTGATTTGTAAAATTGACGTGTTCATATTTACTCTAAAAATACGGAGAGCATTATAAAACTTAGCGCTGAATGTCTTAAAAGTTTCTGACGGATTGTATTTCTTGTACCTTATTCCAACTCTTCGAGGGAATTTTCTTTACAGAGGATGGATGTACACTTCATCTGATGTTTACAAATGCCACTTATTATACGTTGTCCCTGTTTTACCTTAAATTTTGTTCTCTGTTTTCTTAAATGTTCTCCTTTAGATATTATCCATTATCTGTGGATTGTTATTGATTAAAGGTAATTTCCTTTCTTTCTATCTGAAGATTTTTAGGACATATATTCGTCAACCGTTCCTTCTTAAAAATTTATTTGAGGAAAAATTTAAAAACCAAAACGAACTCTAAGAATGAATGGATTAATTCCCTACTAAAAGTGTTAATAGTTTTTTTTCTGTGGAACATACGATTTAACATAAGTGTTATTTAGAACACTAATATTCAAACAACCTAAATGTTAACTATAGAACCAACCATCATGAGGTCCTTCCCTGTTTTAAATACGATGTTAAATTAATTACCGGAGCTATTTTTTATGGATTTCTACGGTCCAATCATGATAAACGTGGTCAAGTCAATCATCATAATATTTGGACATTGTTACTGCATTATTCGAAAACTCCAGTACCTACGTAATATGTTAATTAACTCATTAATGATGCTAAAATGTTATTATTACAAAGAACTTTTTACTTTTATAGCAGTTTGGCAATTTATTATATTAATGAAAATAATCACAACCCCTAAACCACAGTAAAATCTAAGAAAAGAGTAAAAAAACTATTACTGGAATTTTCTGAGATACAGTTAAATATAATTTGATATTTGTGTATATAATTATGTGAGGATTTAAAAAGTTTTGAAAGATAACAATATTATAAGATTTTTATGAAACATGTATCTAACAGTAATTTTACAAGTATTATTGAATGTTAATTGATAATAAAATTGTGACACTTCTTATCGGTTTACAATATCATGATTTTGAAATTATTATTAGTAATTTATACAATTGTTATTATTATTATTTGACCTTTAACAGTAATTCACCAACTACTACTTTGTCCGTTACTTCACTACCACTACTTTTTTTATCGCAATTACGGTTAGGTTAGGTTTGGTGGGTACTAAAGTTGATAACAAAATTGGTCACTCTAACGATTGACTTACCGCCGAATGCGCTCTCCGTGTGTAAGTTCTTGGAAAGCGAAATGGTTAGATTAAGTTAGGTTAGGTTAGATGGGTACTAAATTTGATAACAAAATTGGTCACTCTAATGACTGACTTACCGCCGAATGCGCTCTCCGTGTGTAAGTTCTTGGAAAGCGAATTGGTTAGATTAAGTTAGGTTAGGTTAGATGGGTACTAAAGTTGATAACAAAATTGGTCACTCTAACGATTGACTTACCGCCGAATGCGCTCTCCGTGTGTAAGTTCTTGGAAAGCGAAATGGTTAGATTAAGTTAGGTTAGGTTAGATGGGTACTAAATTTGATAACAAAATTGGTCACTCTAATGACTGACTTACCGCCGAATGCGCTCTCCGTGTGTAAGTTCTTGGAAAGCGAAATGGTTAGATTAAGTTAGGTTAGGTTAGATGGGTACTAAATTTGATAACAAAATTGGTCACTCTAATGACTGACTTACCACCGAATGTGCTCTCCGTGTGTGAGTTCTTGGAAAGCGATATGGTCAGGTTATGTTAGATTAAGTTAGGTTAGGTTAGATGTGTACTAAAGTTGAAAACAAAATTGGTCACTCTAATAACTGACTTACCGCCGAATGTGCTCTCCGTGTGAAAGTTCTTGGAAAGCGATATTGGATTCTTAGCGGATAAGAAATACCACAGTGGACATAAAAATAATTCGGGAACAGTTTTATCAATTTATCAAGTGGTAGGGAATTAATGGAAAAAAGTGAATTTAACGGAAAATATCCTTACTATTAAATTATTCAGGTATTAGTGATATTAAAACTAAGTTACGACACAAATATATGTATCAGTAGTTCAGGACCTGGGGCCATAAATCACAAGGATTATAACGTCACATGACACGTGTTGATGTCACAAACATTGTGATATCTTTATCAAAAATGTATCAGTTCTCTGAACGGAAATGAAAACACTGGGAGTTATGTCTTCCATTTGTACACTACCAGATGCTTTTTCACTGTTATTTTAATTACTTAACAAGAAGCATTGTCTCACGTTGTTTGTAAAATCAAAGTGCTGCATTGTAACAGACCAAGTATATTTTTAAATCTTTTTTATACATTACTAACAGAGCTACCCTCTGTTAATCAGGTCTATATTTTATGATAAAATACTTTTTCTTCCGCAAAAAAAACCTAAAATACTTTTTATATAAAAAAAAACAACAAAAAAAACGAAAATTCTACATTTTTGGAAATGTATTTTTTTCCATTTAGCTTTGTTATTTGTCGTGTTTTTACTCATTTTTTTTTAATTTGATGTTATTTCTAACACATAAATTTTTTTGTCTACCAAACAATTTTGGCCTACAACAATGATGTCTTTATATATCATGGAAAAATTAGGTTTGCGGCAAATCACCTATGGTGCCCTTATGCACGATGTTAATAGGAGCTATGACTACCACTAAAAACAAATTTTTATCCCTGCTGGAGTGACGGCCGACAGGCCGTCACGGAGGCAAGACACCCGAAATTAATGCAAATTGTGAATTTTTGTTGAGTATGTACACGATTCGGATAAGTTAGGTTATGTTTGGTAAGGTAAGTAAAAAATGTATTTTTCGAACCGAGACATTTTTTATTGAAAACCAATGATATATTATTTTTTCAGCATTAAAACACAATAACTTGGGAGAGCCGGTGGCCGAGTGGTCTAAGGCGTCAGGACTTTGAGCTTGGGTTAGAGATAACGCTGGTTCAAATCGGGCCTAGACTGGAAGATTTATCAGTAATATTCACCTTCTACTGCACTGGTTCGCCCCCTTATAAGTCTTGATTAAGTTCCTCGCACAGATAAATAGTCTATGAGGGATGGACAGAGTAAGGTTAAGGAGGAGATCGGCCTCTATTAAAAAAAAAATGGAAAAAAGTTTTGACAATTTTCTAAAAAGTGTTTTTTCATCATCACATAGAAAACTAGTTTGTCAATTGTTTGGTAAAACCCGAGTTTTTCGCGACTAAAATTAACCTCATCAAGAATCATAAACTCACATTTCACCACATTTTCAAAAACAAATCGCAATTTCGTAGGCGTCTATAAAGTGCATAATTACCAAAACGTCAACAATATTAGTGAACAAATCAACTACTACCCCTCTTTTAAGTAAGGTACTTCACTAAGCTTTAATGAGAGTGGTTGTTTAAATGTTCTCTATTATTATTGATTATTTTTTACAAATAACTTTGTTTGCTTGTAACTTCACTAAGCTTTAATGAGAGTGGTTGTTTAAATGTTCTCTATTATTATTGATTATTTTTTACAAATAACTTTGTTTGCTTGTAACTCATCCATAAGATAACCAATTAACAGTATAATAATAAATTAAGCTTAAAACTTTAAAGTTAATTATCAATAATGGAACAAGTCGAATAAGTGTATTTTAATTTTTCAACTGTAAACATGCTAAATTAATCATTACAAAACTGAGTCATTATTAATTAAGTTGATGCATAAAGCTAAATATGCTTTTAAGAAGGTAACTACTTTGTTGATATGTAATTAAAGTGGTTCCGGGGACCACCGGCCCATATTAACTCATGTTGATACGGGTTGTTTGAAAACGCTCTCTAACTACGAAGATTCAGTAAATTACTTGAATAACCATCGTGGTGCACAGAGGGCTTTTACCTATATTACATTTTGTAATAACAATGTTCTCGAAATTGTTATTACATATATAATAAACCATATATTCTTAATATAATTATTAAATATATTCAAATTGTTTGATTTTTTCATTGTACAGAAGCTTGGAAAGAGACGTGAACATTGACTCTGTGACAAAATGGAACGAATTTTATTATGAATTCATTAAATTGGGTTAAATTATGTTAAGTCGTTCGATTGGGTTATATGAATAGGTTTTGGGAGCAATACTTTAAAAAATGTGTTTGGAATAGAATTAAATATTATGCAAGTAGTGAAGATAACTGATAAACTAATGAAAGTATAAGAGTTTAGCCCATCTTATTGAGCAATGAATTCGAGTAGTATATAATTCTTAATAATTTAATTTTTTTAGCTAATCCAGGACGTTCTTTCTAAAACATAATTTGGCAGAGCTAGACTTGAGACTAAGTATTTACTTATTTAAATGTCAAAAATTGTATTACATGACAAATGTTGTGCAACAATTCTTATGAACTAAAATAATGAGATACCATGACCATGCATCAATTGTGGACTATACTCACTGCAGAAAAGCTTCAAGTGGCGCAATATTAAATCATTTATACGATTAAAACCACAATACAATGAACTTTGAATTGGATAGGAGTCATTTGTTTCTGGCTCGAACTCGATTTTATAATTGGTCTGTATATTTTACAAAGTTTTTGTTTAATCTCCTCGACTATTGGGGTAGACTTCTGAGATTTAGCCCAATAAGAAGCTTGGTAAAAAAGCTTGGGTACATCGTAGTTGCGCCTCAACATAACTTACTAATGAGGGTCAGGAAATGGGTCATAAAACCAAACATCCTAGTTGTACATCAACCGTTTCCGGTAGAACATCAAAGGACCAGCGGTCACCCCCTGCCACACTCTCTAAGTGAAGGAGACTGGGAAATACTCATTATGTGCGAACTCCTAGATTTTAAAAATTGTTTATTTGAAATACATCCAGCTCTCACCTCCCACCCAACATACATGCCAATGTCACTTGGAGTGGGTGTCATTGTAAGGGTGAGGTGGCTTTTTTTAATAACCCCCCAGTTAGTTGTGGTCAGTTGTAATGAAAAGTTATTCATAAAGAAATTGTACATTTAAGTACAGTTTTCATTTATAAATTGTTAGTTTTTATAGTATTTATAATTAGTTTTATTTAGTCTTGATAGTGTTCATACGGGCCAATTCGTAACACCATCAAAAGAGTGAAACAAAAACAGGTTTTATCGTGTTTGAATAAAAAACTTTACCAGCTACAAAATAAATAAAAAGATATACAACCATTCTGAAGGGAATTTTATACAGGTGCCTTACCAAACATATCTTATATATTTTTATCATTAAATATGGCGTTTTATGCAAATATGTTTTAATTATTTATGTATAGCTTTTAGTGTATATCTAAATATATTTGTGCACTTTTAATTTTATATTCATATCCTGTATGTTGTAGTTGTTTTAATTTGATGTGTTCAGAATGTTTCTATTTAAAATATTGAACATGTTATCCAAAGCCTTTATGTACATTGATAACTGTTTTTATGTATATAAACAAGCATTTATATATGTGTATATGTATTATTAATTAAATATAGCATTTGTATAGCAAAAACGTTTGTGAATATTAAAAAAAATTAATATTATAATATAATTTTGACATTATACCATTATAACGCAAATTCTTTATAACTAGCCTTTATAGGTGTGTGTTTATATATTTATTTAAAATTCACATAAGGATATTCATAAGGAAATTATATAATATATTAAATACATATATAGCTATCGAAGTAACCGATAATTTTAAATAGACACGTAAGCCTAAGATTTTCAACACTACAATTGTTCAATATTATTGTAGAGTAGTAGTTTGGGAAAACAACTTAGTGAATACATTTTAATAGTGTTTTATACTTCTAAGTATAGCAAACTGCATCTTAAAGCCAATTTAGCCACTGCCATTCTTTATTAAGATACACTTACTGTAAATGCCAGTTTTACCATTCTATATAAGCTCACATGATATAAACAATTCAAGATGAATAAATTGATAACAAAATACATATCTTAAACAAGTTGACTTAATTGTCACTTAAATTGAACTAATAGAAACTTTTTGATTGCTTGCCGATGAGGCGCAACTAGGATGTTCTGTAGGAGTCAGGTTTGGGTACGAGGTGCAACTAGGATGTTCTGTTGGGGACAGGTTTGGATACGAGACGCAACTAGGATGTTCTGTTGGAGCCAGGTTTGGGTACGAGGCGCAACTAGGATGTTCTGTTGGGGCCAGTTTTGGGTACGAGGCGCAACTAGGATGTTCTGTTGGGGCCAGGTTTGGGTACGAGGCGCAACTAGGATGTTCTGTTGGGGCCAGGTTTGGGTACGAGGCGCAACTAGGATGTTCTGTTGGGGCCAGGTTTGGGTACGAGGCGTAACTAGGATGTTCTGTTAGGGCCAGGTTTGGGTACAAGGTGCAACTGGGATGATCCAAAATGCTTTGATAGAAATATTCGTAAAATTTTTAATTTGGCGATTAATGTTTTTAAGTATTCATCTGTTCCCGATGAAGTTTGTATACACCCAACTACTAAACACAATACTCTACCAAATTATTTTTAATTTTAACTATAGATTAAATGGGATTGTAATGGTTTTATTTAAGATTCAAAGATATATCGTGTGTATTTCGACTGGTGCAGCACACTGAATCGAAAACTGATAATGTATGATAAAACAAAAACAAACTTAAGTAGTTTAATTGTTAAGGACGAAGGGATATTCTACATTCTACCGGCACAAATTTCAATATCAGATGACCTCGTTTTAAATTGGAAAATTTATTTAAATACTTTTTTTAATAGCTTCAGTATTACGTTATTACCACTAATTTTAGGTTAATACCATTTCTTCAATGAACCTCAGCTGCACTTACAAGATCAGAAATAAAAACATTAGGCATAGAATAATGTTTTTGATTTGAGTTATAGAAACAACTAATTTTTCCTACAGAACATCACATTTACAATGAAGTGTAGTTTTTGTCATTCTATAATTACCACCAAATATAGTTTTTAAGTTGTGTTTTTAAATATTCCTAGTACACAAATTCATCGATAACAATGTTTTTTGTAATAAATAACTCTTGACAAATATTTGTTAAATATTTCTCTCAATATTGTACACCATAAATCTCTTTCCAATCCAGAGTAAACCCTTGATAAATAGCTGGAACTTGTAGTCAACTGCAGACTCAAGATTGATTTTTACCCGTCTCAGCAGCCCTATTGTTCACAACGTTATCTGTTCTTGAAGGGAGTTTCCCATCTTTCGTACATAACAACGGTCTGGCATGAGGTTTATTACAGACATTATTAAATAAACTTAGTCCTATTTTTTTAACCACTGAGAACTATAATGTATATTCCCCCCCAAAAAATGAATTAATACTTATTAACTTACAAAATTATTGTTATTAATTCTATTACCGTGATAGTTACATTGTAACAAACTGGGTAATACCCACAGAAAGTTCTGTTATGCCATTCGTATAACCTCTTTATACATACCATAGATCTGAATGCTGGTCATTAAAAAAAAATGCGTTTCTTACGAGCAATACAGATGAAACTAAGAGGTATAGAACAAGAAGAAATAATAAGAAGCTTTGTTGGGGGTAGAAAGGTTAAAGGATAAGATAAATAATCAAAAAAAATACAGTGGTAGGGCCTATAGCCACGTAAAAAAGAAGGAACAACAAGATTACAAAAGAGAACCTTAGAATATAGAGAATTGGGAAGAAGATTCAGAGGTAGACCATGGACTAAGAGTAGAAGATCAGAATAGTATTAGCGTTGAAGAAAGAGGATATGACTGGATTGTGATATTACAGAATGGAGAATGGCAGTACAAGGAGAGTTCGAAGAGGCTATATAGTAGACTTGTGTAGAGCAAGAACGACTAAAGAAGAGAAGAGAAGAAAATGTTCATACTAATAAAGATTGTTAATGTGATTTTTCATGCTGCAGTGAAAGTCTATAGATTATATTGTTTACCATGTATTTTATGTAAACTTTAAAGTAAAGCTTTGATTCATATGAGATATTCCATAGCAGTAACTATACAGCTACTGTTGAACGTTTGTCGTCACTCTGTGGAAACATTTTACCAGAGATTAAAATGGCTCATATCGTACGTATACAGGGTGTCCCGTAAGTAACCAGCCAAACTTCTGGAGGTCATTCCTTGGATTAAAACAAACAAAAAATGTCATATGTACAAATCGTCTATCTCGCTCCATTACCCGGCTATCTGTCTGTATGTGTTTTTTACTAAAAGCTTAATATCTTTAAAGTTATATAAGATAAAACCATGAAAATTTGTATGAATGTTGAACTTCATAGTCTTCATGTACTATTTAAATCTTATTTGTTTACAGTAAGCCTATTCAAAATGGCGGCCATTTTAGATTTTTAAAACCAAATATCTTAATAACCTTAAATTTTACTAAAAACATGTAAATTACAAAAAATTTAAGAATTTATTTCTAAAAATATTTGTATAAAAATCTTTAAGATTGAACAAATATTAACTGAGATATTACAATTTTTATCAAATATAAGTACGCTTAATATTAATAAAATTGGAAACTTTAGTAAAGTGACATTTATTTACTAAAAACTATATACAGTGGGAGTAGGTTAGAAGTGAAGTTTATTACAACACAGAAACAACAGTAAAGAAAAACAAAAGAAAAAATACTAGTGATCCTACAACATTAGCTCAAAGTAAATAAAGTGACATTTATTTACTAAAAATTAGATTAGTGCTAAATAGATGTTTACAGCTGATTTGGAAATTGAAAATACATACAGTCAATGATTATCAGCTGACTGTAATATTGACAGTTCACTGTTAGAAAACACATATTTTATTTGTTATTGATTGGAGTTCATTACTAAACAAAAACAGTGATGTTAAGGGGTTCTTGAGATAGTTTTTGTGGTTTTTGCCATGCCTCCTGATTTAAACCCCCTGGACTTACCTTAAATCTTTATTATACCAAACACCTGTTGGAAATATTGAAATGTTAAGGGAAAAATAGTGGATGGCTGTAATATGATTAGACAGAAACCGGGTGTATTTGAACGAATGAGAAGTTATATGAGAAATCGACTGTAACGATGTATGAATGGTTGGCACTTTGAGCACATGTTGTAGGATAACTAGTATTTTTTCTTTTGTTTTTCTTTACTGTTGTTTTTGTGTTGTAATAAACGTCACTTCTAACCTACTCCCACTGTATTTAGTTTTTAGTAAATAAATGTCACTTTACTAAAGTTTCCAATTTTATTAATATCAAACGTATTTTTATTTGATAAAAATTGTAATATCTCAGTTAATTGTTGTTCAATATTAAAACTTTTTATACAATCATTCTTAAAAATAAATTCTTAAACTTTTTTGTACCTTAAATGTTTTTAGTAAAATTTAAGGTTATTAAGATATTTGGCTTTAAACATTTAAAATGGCCGCCATTTTTAAATGGGTTACTGTGAACAAATGAAATTTAAATATTACATGAACACTATAAAGTTCAACATTCGTACAAATTTTCATGGTTTTATCTTAAATAACTTTAGAGATATTAAGTTTTTAGTAAAAAACATATACAGACAGATAGCCGGATAATGGAGTGAGATAGACGAGTTGTACATATGAAATTTTTTGTTTGTTTTAATCCAAGGAATGACCTCCAGAAGTTTGGCTGGATAATTACGGGACACCCTGTATATACGTATGCGTAGAATCCATCCAACCAAAACTACTTATGGAAGTTTCTTTATATTTTTCAAGATGATCCTTTTGAATGAACGGTTCCTTATTCCTTGAACGTATGTTAAAGTCTCATTACCATGTGACAGATTTGTTTTTGATGTAATATATTAAAGCTGAAAACTTTGATAAAAATGTATTCCTTGTTTACTATTACTATTTATGTTTTCACCTTCAATAGCGTATGATTAATTGTACATGAATCATAGTTTTATAATGTTTCAATTCATTATTGTGATTCAACATGACCTTTGAAAATATTACTAAGAATAAATAGTTATTCTTAGCAATAGTCACTAAAGCACTGAAATCTTTAAAAAGTAGCTGGATTTCCGAGTAGAGTACAACTTTAGTTCTTTCAGTGTGTGTAAACGGGATAAATTCTAACAATGAAAATCATAATATCTAATACTAAAACAAACTAAGTATCATAGTTAAATTTACATCATAAGACGCACTGCCATGATAGAGGTTTGATAATATTTCCTTGAATTAAAGGCACTGTATCACATTTTGTGCAATAGCATTTTAGAGATCCATATAAGGTTAAGTAGATAATTCTCTGGAAACTATGCAGAATAGCCTGGATACTAAATAGTCACTTTCATCAATGAATCGATGTGTATTCATTGCTTTCATCGACCTTTGGCATCTAAACAAGAGCAGTGTAATTAACTTAAGAATCTTATAAACCGATTTGTCCTAGTTGTAAAGTTAGTTCAATTCTGTTTCGAATCATTTTATTACGATAACTAAAATACAATGAATTGCTGAAACAAATACTTTAGTTTATTCAAAAAATATAGTATGGTATAATACTTTGTAAAGCTACATTAAATATTTGTTCTTAGAGTTGGAAATTAAAAATACGAAGATTTTATAAAATGTGGTTAAAAATATGCATTTGTTTGGCAGTAAGTATCACAGTTTTATTTGAACAGTATGAAGTAGTACAGAAAAATATAAAAAATGGAATATCTAACAGCTGGGTTATACTGAGTCGTTATGATAATGTAAAGTCTTGGTATGCCTACCCGCCATTATGACTAACCAGTGAGAGGGTGCGTGTCAGTGAGTGCACATTTTCTACAGACTCAGAAGGTAATTGTAATTTTATGCGTCTAACTCTTAAAAATGAATACATAGTTTTTAAGTTAAGCCGGTATACATTATAATCCATAGAGAACAAAATACCTGAATACGTTCTAAAATAAATCAAAACAAATTTTTTTTGTAATATTTAGTAAATTGCTCGTTTTTATGTTTTACTATAACTAAGAGTAAGAATACACTGTTTTTGAGATTTTAAAGTTTATTCCAGTTATAATATAGATCCAATAAAAGTTCAAAAGCTGAAGTAATTTCAGCTTTGACGACAGTTAAATGTTTCGTCGAAAATGATTGTCGGTACAATAAATACTTTGAGAACACTGACAGTTGTAACCCACATAGATGGCAAACTCACATTGACATGCAAACCTTATGTGTTCCAGGGTAGAATAGCAATAAGAACAATACACATTTTCTGTTACAAACGACTGATTTCTTCTTGTCGTATTTTAATAGTATTTATTTACTATTAAAATATAATATTAATATAGTTTTAATATCATTTTGTTTTTAAAAAACCTATAGATATTAAAAACATTTTCAGAATTAATAATTTTGACATTATACAATAGTTATTTTTAAATAATAACTAAAAGCTTAATTTACTAAACAATTCGTTAAAACCTTTTCAATCCAAAGGATTACCAACGACTTATCTAAAAAAAACTATAAATTTTTTTTCTTGTAATAATGACAGGTCATATCATTATTTTTGTATAATAATTGCATAATTGTTAAACTAGTAGTAGCCAACGAGAATAAATAAACAGAGGTCACATCCGATAGTGCGTTAAATGTTGTCAAAGAGTTATTTATCCAATTTGTAATACGGATGGACGTTTTGTGAATATATCATGTTCTTTTATTAATATCATGGTATCCACTCAACGTTTCCCAGCTGGGACACTAAAAAAATGTCTTTACCTACGTACTTTGGTTCCCATAGTTTCCATAGCTTTTTGGATCTCAATAAATGGAAATTTAAAAGGATCTGTAGAGCTACGTTAGTAATTACAGCTAAGTTAATCTTACTCAAATACTCTCATCACAATCAGTCACTTGTCATCTACATCTCTATGATCAACTTCTTACATCCTATTACATACATAGGTGGGAGGGTAGGCCAATACGGTATTTCAATTTACGTGTGGTTGTGTGAATATTACGGTATTGATCCTCCTACCCACCCAAACACGTATTATATACTGACCCTCCCACCCACTCATACGTACACTGGTACTTTTGTCTCCTCAAAACCAAATTTAGTTATCTATACAGCAAATCTATTAATTATACTACAAGTCTACGCACGATTCATAAGAAATAATAATATAAAACTTGAATACTATTCTTAAACGTCTAACATACGTAAAACAACATTGTCAATTGTAAAATCCCAAATAACTGGAAGCGCACCGATAAATGAATGTAGTTCTGATGGATTGTAAACTAGTGTCTCTATTCAGTTAAGCTGATGAAACGTCAATAACGGCGGAGAGCATTCATTTCCCGCTCATTTGCAACAATGAACTATTAATTAATTAGTTAAAACTAGCTTTCAGCCAAGTACCATTCAGTTATCTATGTAATGTGGGTATTTGAATACCTACTGGGTGCAGTAATTCGTTCAAAATTTTCGACCTATTTCAGTTCGTTTGAATGAGTTGTTGTTCATTAAATTAGTAGACAACTGTAGTTTTACAACAACAGTATATTTCATTAATACATTTTTATATAAATCATATAAAATTCCCCACCACCCTCCAAATAAAACTATGTATTAATACATATTGATTAAATATTTATCTCGATGGAAGAAGGTTCACTACTTTGTAAATCGACAGCCGTAACAAAGGAGGCTATAAACAGAGTACTTTGTAGAACTGCTTTCTTGTTCCACTCACCACTTCCTGGAACACTCAACCTTGACCCTCCTCTTATATTATATTGAGTTTTGAAGCTCTTATTTGATTCAAGTTCTAATATTTAATATTTGTCCTTATAATATTAAATACTGTACGTATTTATTACATTAAGATAACAATGTTACATCTCTTAAAATTGTATCTTTGTTTAAATTTGTGAATTGAAAATATTAAGTGAAAATATCTTATAGAATTCAAATAAAATAAGAGATTAAATAGATTTTGCTATTCAAAAGTAATGCAATTTTTCCATTAATTTTTTTAGTAACTACACATTTTTTATTATGTACGTTAACAGAAATAACAGCTATATATACAGGGTGTCCTAAAAGTAAAGTGCCAAACCTCAAAAAATGGTTATAAATGTCAAAATAAAGAGAAAATATTTAATACGTTTTTTTCAAAAACACATCGTTAACCAGATATCTGCCATTTTGATTTTTCACAAAAGAATATTTATTTTCATTAAATCAGTTAAGCCAAATTGTAGGTAAAAATTCTTTTGTGAAAAAAACAAAATGGCTAATATCTGGTTAACTAAGCGTGTTTGAAAAAAAATTATAACCATTTCTGAAGTTTGGTAATTAAATTCTGGGTCAACCTGCAGGCCAATATAAGAAATGTCAAAGGTTGATATTCCAGTTCTAAACATAAATAAATATTGAGGCTCTTTATAGTTTTAAAGATATATAATAACTATTACCTTAAATTAATTTATAAACAATACCTCAAAAATATTTGTATAGTTGAAATTCACATTTCAATTTTAGGAAAATCAAAACCCAACTAAAATAACCTGATACTACATAAATGTTATACGAAGGCCGTACAAAATCGGAGTAAATACAATTCTTTACAAATTGTATTTTTCGCAATGTTTATACGCTCACTGACGACTATATTATTAGAATGTATAAAACTAATTTGCATTTTAAAAGCTCTGAAGCAGGTTAAATGGATATATCTTAGCTGAATGAACATTAGCTGGATATATGTTAGTAATGGACAGTATACGATCCATTTATAAAACAATATGTCAATTATACGATATTTATAAAACATGAAAACTAGATATATTGAATAAAACATTGCTACGCCAGCCATATCTACTGTTATGCACTATTGAACTATCAGAAACTATTTGAATCATTATATCACTTTCCTACTACAAAGTGGAATGCAGGATTATATTGGCTTTACAATTAGTCGGATGCCAAACTAACTAATTGATTTGAATGTCTATTGAAACATGATTGACATTCCACATAATTGGAACTGAACACAACCTGTAGCTTCGTATACAAATTGAATTAGCAGCCTACAGATAATAAAGATTTCGTATGTGCGAGTGCGTCAATAAAGGGTCTAAAATTTCTCTTCAAATAGTTAATCTACTAAACGAATATTAAGTGTTTTTTTTTTTCATAACATTATAGCAACAATGCATACTTATATAACAGTTGTGGGAGTATTAAACGGCAGACATATGTTCTCTGGATAAAATGTTATACGATATGTAGCTTTACCACTGCGGTTGCAACAAATACTCGTAAAGTTATTGTTTATGGGCACAACTGTCGCATTATTGCTGAAGTACGTGTATAAATCAAATGTATTTGCACAGGATATTATTACAAAGAATAAGTCATTCTACTGAAAGAAGCTAAGTTCATGCCAAACTTTAATAAAATAACCTAAAAATTTTAATTTGGCTGGTTATTGTTAATATACGTTAGGTTTTTTTTATATTTGTAATACTTTCTTATCAAACCAAAAGTAACCAGCATTATTTTATAGTGATGTATTAGCAAACTTATGATATCGTTAAATATGGAAACTTGTATTTACCAGATACAAAACTCGAACTAAAATTAAAGCAATTATTTTCTCAATCAAAGTTCTATTCAATATCAATTTCGATATTTTATTGTTTTCAACATAACATATTTACAATAATATACATACGTTTTATGTAATTCTTTTCAACAAATCAAGCCACCATTTTGTTGTCTTAAGTACGTAATAGTATACAGAATTCACAATCCTATTTTATTGGAAGGTATAATCAAAAAACAGATCGAATGGCTAAGGTATATCTGAAGATCCAAAAGATACTGAAGTCAGCAAGATTGACAATACAATGAAACCTCTGCAAGGGTCCTTATGATTTCGTATAGTTGAGGCAAGCAGAACTTATTCTATGGTAATAGTCAATGAAAATTACAATCTGGTCAATTTTACTTTGATTAACAGGTGCGTTTAGATTAAAAAGAAATTTTTAGACATGGTATTTATATATAGATGTGTCTTTTTTAGCAGACTTTTTTTATTGTTCATAAATAACTAAAAAGCGGAATCCGATTAACTTTTTACGGTGTAAAATCCATAAAAATTACGAAAATGAGGGAAACTTTCAAATCTTTTTTTCATAAATATAGCGTTGTGGTTACTCACGGTGTGCAGTGTTACGTCCTGATCACACGTATGGCATGGGGTTTGCAATCGGACGATTATTAAAACTGCCGCACCTGTTCTGTTAGGATAGGCCTAGTTTAGGTTTTGTTAGGTTAAGTCTAGCTTTATTAGACTATTTTAGGTTTGGTTAGGTTGTGTTAGTATATGTTAAGCTTTGGTTTGGTTAGGTTGTACTACGTTACAAAACTAAAATAAGTGTTTTTTAACCAGCCAGAATAGTGTCGGTTTCTGTAAGGTTATATTTTGACAAGGTATTGTTAGGATTGGTTATGTTTATTTTATATTATGGTTGGTTAGGTTATTTTAGGTTTAGTTATGTCGTGTCTGTTGTTTCACGTAATAAAAATTTAAGAATAAAATAAAATTAGTAATTTAAGTTGTCTTTACAGTGTGAAAAAAATATGGAAACGTTTTTACAATAACGTTATTTTTTCATAATTAATTTTTTAAATAATTGTGTTCCATAAAGAATAATTTTTGATCAGAATAATATACTTATAAGCGTGAAATAGCAGATAAATAATATTGTTCACATAATTTGAAATTAAAATTACTACTACTTTGGAAAGGATTTTTCGTAGTCCGGTTTGCGGAAATGAATTTTCATTGAATAGACCTTTCATTTAATACTAAACTGGACCTAGACTTACACTGAAGATTTCCTCGTGGGCCGTCCCCCTGTAAAGATAAAATGTCACTAATGGCATCAAGAAGCGTATTCTTTGTTACCATAATGATGTAAGGATATCAAGTGAAGTCTTAATGTTTTTAATTACATAAAGTGTTATTTGATTTTATTTTTGTTTTAATGATAAAAAATTGAGTTACTTCTACAATATTAATCCGAGAAAGTTTAGCTCATATTGATGTTTATACTTGAAATACTTCTGTTGAGACGGACAAGAGACATCCTCTTAAATACTCGTAATTGTTCACTACAAATGCTACAAATATTACTTCAGCTTCCATTGTTGATATTTCCACAGTTGATTAAATAAACATTGGATTATACTTTCATTGTTTGAGGGATTGAACTGAGTCCACAATAGAATTGATATTACACCACATAGATGGGAAATGTTCATGGAGCTATCTCGGAGAGGAGTTAATTAGTTAGTTTAAGACTTATAGGACAACTAACTAACAATTTCTAGTGACTACTTAACTAAAGATGCCATATTTTACCGTGCAGTCAGAACATTCGTTCGTATGTATTAAAAAATAAATAATAAGGTAAAAATAAAAAATGTTAATTTCAAAACATTAAAATTAATTAGATCCTTCAACCCCAAACAATTGTTAGTAAGAATTACTAGGAAATATTTAGGCTATAACATTACTAAACAATGTATTATTTTCGCATGGGGTCGATCGAATAAATAAATTTTAAAATTTAATAATTTCCTGAATCTACCCCATGAGAAGATATTTTACGAAATGCGCATGGTAATATCAAAAAATATAATTTTAATAAAATATTTTATTAACAGCCACTTAAAGTCAGTATATTTCCTTTTTTAATAATTTAAAGTTCTACTTAAACCTAAAATAGATTAAATTGTATGTATGATATTGAGGTTATAGTAAATATTCCTTCACAATGTATCCTGTATGCAAAACGACCTGATCCATTACTGGTGGCGCTGCGCCTAGATAAACCATTTGCACGTTAAGGAGGCCTGCTAGCTAATGTATATGTAGGCCTTGGACTAATCAAGGGTCACTTTCGTACAAAATACATAAAACAATTGTTTCAAACTATCAGATTACCAACTAACGTAATAATATAGCACATATTGTGTATAAATGTTGGTATGATTTGAGTGCCTTGGATAAAACTATTGCAATGCTTCTATCTGTTCGTGATTATTATAGCTCAGAATATATAACCAACTAGAATGTATGGCATACATTTATTTATTTCTTTTTACATTGTTTAAAATAATGTTCTCTAATGTTTTCAGTTATTTAGTTGATTTGAGTTTATTCTTGGATATAATAACATTTCAAACTATTCTGAAAAGATACAAATTTAATACATGCTTATCACTTCACTGTATGGATATAAATTTCTACCATAACAAATAACTTTTAGACTTACCAGATGAACAAAATATTTAAATCTTTTGACATGTGACTTTGGTAGAGTAAACATGGGTTTAATGTTGATTTACGATGCATACAAGACTGCAACAACTATAACTGAATCTTATTTATAGATATAAAATAAGCGGTGTCTGCAATAAATTAAGTACAATTGAACGTCAAACAAAACAAATATATTACAATACAAGCACAAAACATACAAATATAAAATCGCTTGTACTGTCCGATAGTTTTGCAATTTGTACTTGTATGTAACATATTTGTGCGTATATTGTAACATATTTGTGCATTTTGTACTTGTATTTTAACATATTTGTGCATTTTGTACTTGTATTTCAACATATTTGTGCATTTTGTACTTATATTATAACATATTTGTGCATTTTGTGCTTTTATTGTAACATATTTGTGCATGTTGGACTTGTATTGCAACATATTTGTGCCTTTTGTGTTTGTATTGTAACATATTTGTGCATTATGTGCTTTTATTATAACATATTTGAGCATTTTGTACTTGTATTGTAACATATTTGTGCATTTTGAGCTTTTATTGTAACATGTTTGTGCATTTTGTACTATTATTGCAACATATTTGTGTATTGTGTGCTTGTATTGTAACATAATTGTGTATTTTGTGCTTGTATTGTAACACATTTGTGCATTTTGTACTTGTATCTCAACATATTTGTACATTTTATACTTTTATTGTAACATATTTGTGTATTTTGTGCTTGTATTGTAACACATTTGTGCATTTTGAGCTTTTATTGTAACATGTCTGTGCATTTTGTACTATTATTGTAACATATTTGTGTATTGTGTGCTTGTATTGTAACATAATTGTGTATTTTGTGCTTGTATTGTAACACATTTGTGCATTTTGTACTTGTATCTCAACATATTTGTACATTTTATACTTTTATTGTAACATATTTGTGTATTTTGTACTTGTATTGTAACATATTTGTGCATTTTGAGCTTTTATTGTAACATGTCTGTGCATTTTGTACTATTATTGTAACATATTTGTGTATTGTGTGCTTGTATTGTAACATAATTGTGTATTTTGTGCTTGTATTGTAACACATTTGTGCATTTTGTACTTGTATCTCAACATATTTGTGCATTTTGTACTTTTATTGTAACATATTTGTGTATTTTGTGCTTTTATTGTAACATATTTGTGCATGGTAGACTTGTATTGCAACATATTTGTGCCTTTTGTGTTTGTATTGTAACATATTTGTGCATGTTGTGCTTTAATTGTAACATATTTGTACATTTTGTACTTGTAACATATTTGAGCAAGTAGTGGTTGTATTTTAACATATGTGTGCATTTTGTGCATGTATTGCAACATATGTGTGCATTTCGTGCTTGTATTGTAATATATTTTTCCATTTTGTACTTGTATTTTAACATATTTTTGCATTTTGTGCTTGTATTTTAATATATTTGTGTTGTGTGACGTTCACTTGTACGGTATTTTTACCAACACGTAATACACTATTTAAAAAAATATATTTACAATGAATTATTATTTGTAGTTAAAATTTAAATTAGTTACGAACTTAAGATATTTATTTTCCAAAACCCTTTTAATGGCCAGCCACGTTAACTATACTTTACATTTTTTCTATATTAATTTGTCCATATACTCTAGGCGAATGGATAAATTGTAGATTACATAAAAGATTACTGTTCTGTGCTATTATTACTATTTACAGTTACCGAACCACAAACCACATTCAATATTTTAAATATATTAATGTATTGAACTGCATAAAATGTATCTCGTTTTGTTAGTTAAGTTCCTTCTTTAAAGTCCGTCATAGTTTATTTAACTACTTAACTAACACTATTCGTTTGTGTTTTAGTTATATATTAATTTTATTTGTAATTCCCAATAATATTTTACTCATGATTCTGTTAGTTTTGAAAAGAAAATTAAGATGTCTTAAGTTATATTTCTAATTAATAAGATCCAATGGAATAATATTTTCAATATATGAATGTCTTTACGAAATTTAAGTTTCATTGAAAGATGTATTTTAATATTAAATATTAAAACAAATATTCATTATTGTTCTTTATAAAATATACAGCCAGTTTATGTATGTGATTTATTCACATGTAACGGTAGAGTGAGATTAAAATATATCTAAGTATCCCATACAGAACACAATCGATGGTTCCATTTCCGAAAATACAGAGTGGAACATACAATATTCATGAATGTATGTTTAGCTGATTTGCTTAAAGGTAGTATTGCTAAGCCCAGGGGAGCCTGATATAGAGTGATCCAGATTGGATACGATTTTTTATCAACTGTATATCTCTTTCTCTTTTATTACGTTTTGAATAACGGTACATTTAAATCAAACAGATTTTACTTCTATAAAATGTAAAGTGTATAAACAGCAAACAATAATTGGCAAATTATTGGCAATAATAGGCAAAAATGTTATTTTTACATTATTTTAGCAAACGTAATCATTATTGACAGTATACGATTAAAAATATCCTATGCATACATAGAGTAAATTAAAATGTAAATAGTTTTATTTATTTCCTCCCATATGCGTTAGCATAGAGAAATTATTGTGATCGTTCAAAAAAGTTTGTTTACAAGTTGGTCTAAAAATCCAAGTTGGGCTCCTCTGAACCCAAAAAGTGCTTTTTTCGAAAAAAAATGTTGGTGTCTGTACGTATGTGTGTCTGTCTGAGCACTTCGCTGGAGACCAAATAGATCGTTAGATTTTAACGAAATTTCGTAATCAAGTGTATTAGCCAATATCCCCAGATCATATTTCCACTTTTTTTTTAATGTTATTTTTTTATTTTTATGGTCAAAACACATACAAAAATATAATTTTCTTTAAAACGGTTCTAACGATTTTATTAAATTTTCAAGAAAGATGTGACTTACAATTTAAAACATTTGGGTAAAAACCGCATGTCTCTAACTTGACTAGTTTTTTAGTTATGGCAAAAATACATATTTGGGAATCAATTTGGTAATTTTCAAAGTTTTGACTTTTTAGTGTTTAATATAGGGGAAAGTTTGTGCCAATGGAACCATTTATTTTTCATTAGAAAGGTAAATTCTGGAATTAATTTATCTATTTATAATGGACATTTATATTAAAATATTTTTTGGTGTCTTTTATTTAAAATATTATCAACGACAAAAACATTTTATTTCATTAAAAAACATCGCCTGTTTAAATGTCATAAATAACATGAATGAGTACTAAGGAGTAATAATGATAGGTTTAAAATTATTGATTTGACTGTTCATGTCGTTGCTATAGTAACATAGCTACGCCCCATTGACTATCGGTCTATATGGAATAGGCTATATGGAACTATACATGGAATAGGCTTTGTTGGAATCGAGCTACTAACTCTATGTTTTCAGCTAAGTTATTCAACTAAGGGTAAAGTTGGACGGTTTTAATATACTTTGATGGTAATATTGATTTTACTTTTTATATTCATTATTTTTGTACTTTCCTAGAATTCTTATAGTTTTCTTTGTATTGTTATTTAAGTTTTTTATTGGTTAGTTGTTTAATTAATACTTCCATTTTTATTTCTGTTTGGCGTTCATTTTGTATTGGACAATTGTTTTGTATTTTTTAGCAAAATAAAATATTTTTTATTTTAAAATGGTTAGGTGTAAAATGAGACATACTAAGTCACCATTTGTAGTATGTACAATAAAAACAAGTTTTCATTGTGTGTTATAAATTTAGTTAATTATGTGTTACGACTTATATTATTTTCAATTTAATTCAATTAAATTATTTTACTATAAATTAAAACAATACATGGAAGTACAAAATATATATCACATGACAATATAAGTTTACTATTAGTTAAATTATTAACGTAAATAAAGTTAATTGATTAAATGAATGAATTCTAACTACAAAGGTACTCTCTGACAGAATAAAACTCCTTTTCCATCAGGAATGCTTTTAATCTATTTCTGAATCCCTCGCCAGAAGCTCGAATATCTGCAGGTAACATATTAAAAAATTATTTTGAAGACACAATTCAGGTTATAATATCAAATTCAAATCGGTTACATAAATAAATAAATTAGAATATTATCTAAAGTAGTATTCTTAAGTTGCCTTTTATAACAAGCCTTCTTAATAAATAAATATTAACATTGTTTTAAAAGTTTTAAAGCATTTTATTTTATGAATTGCAATCATAGTTTTCTTTCCCTTCTACTAAAAACAAAATATATTGCAGTTTTTAATGTTTTCGGGTAGGTTCCCACTAAGTTTTACTCTCCTTTTGGTATGTAGCCTTTAATTCAAATACAGTTTGATCTTTAAATTAGTCCTATTTTGTTCTTTGAAAGTTCGACTGTTTCTGTGAAACAGACGTTGTTTCAGAAAAATATATAAAAAGACTTACTTAGACATTATAACTACAAATTTAAATCTTAAACAAAAAATATATGGTTGAATGATATGCATTATTACTAAGCCATATACAGACCTAATTACATTTTTATATCTGATGAGGTATATTATTACTATATGTTTTAATGTAATTTTTATAATTTAAACAACATATAAAACACTTAATAAATAAAGACTATTTTTACACTTTACTTATAAACTTCAAACAAGTTTCATGCAGAACAAAAAACAAATCACTTACTTCAAATCCGTCACACCAGTAATAATCAGTAATACCTGCAAAATTTAAGATTATAGATAGTACATCTCAACATTTTTGCATAATTATTTTTAATGTGATGTAGTAATAAAATAAGTTCAACTAGGTCTTTTTTGGAATGTCCCCAAAATTAATTATAGGTGACTAATCGTCAAACGAAGTAGCAATAATCATTAACACGTCAACTTTTATGTAACAATATTTATTTCATCCTAACCTAACCTAAATACTACATGACGTCGATTGATAACTAAAGTGTTAACGCTTATCATGTTTATATGAGATCAATACCACGTGACCAATATCAAGTTACATTAATTGAAGGTCTACTTAGTTCCAGATTTGATATTCAAACTTTACCATTACCAAAAAGACACTTTGAGTTTTATGACCAAAATTTACTTTGAAAAGCATCTAGATACATGTAAAAATACCTATGGAGCAGTAAAAATGATTAAAAATACTCAATTTCAGTACTTTAAATAAAATTAAAAACAACTGTCACAACATACCATACTTAAAAAACAAATATACCAATTGTAACATTAACAACAGAATTACCACGAATTAGTAATGGTGCTAATTTGTGAGGACATTGTACCAATACTGTCCTTAAATGTGTAATGTACAACAGATTTAATGTAATACGAGATAAGAGTCATTATCAGAGCAGACGAGTCCCACCAAGCAATTTGCAAGGAGAGGACGAACACCTGGGCCAGCCACATCGTCATTGGATTACGACAGAAGCCACTCTACCTACATCCTGATCCTTACAAACCTACTCCCAGACACCATTGTACCGTCCACCCCTTCTGTTAACAAAGTAAATATGCTGAGATCAAACTGGGAAGGGAAACTAACATTATACTGACCCACCCACCAACAGGTATGATCGTGTTTACCATCCCATGCACCCATACATACACCGTGGTGATGATTCTCCCACCCACTCAAATAAGTACTATGATGTCGGCCCTCCCACCCACCCACACATACGATGACCCTACCACCAACCCATACACGTTGGGTGGTGATGACCCTCCCACCTACCTATACATGTATGATGGTTTTGACCATCCCACGCACCCATAAACGTACAGAGGTGAGGGCCCTCCCAACCACCCATGTACGCACGATGGTATTGATCCTCTCATCCACCCACACATAAGATGTTGATAACCTTCCCACCTACTCATACACGTATGGCGGTGTTGACCCTTCCACCCACTCAAATACAATCGATAGTATTGACCATCCAACACACCTATACACTTACAGTAGTGAGAACCCTCCCACCCACCCACACATACGATGTTGATAACCCTTCCACTTACTCATATACGTAAGGTGGTGCTGACCCTCTCACCCACTCAAATACGTTCGGTACTATTGACCATCCAACACACCCATACACGTACAGTGGTGAGGACCCTCCCACCCATCCATGTACGTGTAATACCCAAGTTGGATTAAGAGGATTGAGCATAGAAACTATCACCTACAATTCACAACACTTTGTCCCCAAGTGGCTGAGTTACTACATTCATACACAAGGGATCTTAATTGTATCTATATAATATAAGACTCTTTCTTAGATTTGTATGTATCATTTGTCCTAATATGATAGAAATTATTTAAAAAACTATTACTATATGGATTTGTATAAATATTTCAAAAATTTACGATTATGAATTAAAGTTAATTTACAAGATATTAGTTTTGAACTGTTTCCAGCACCACTGCAGTTGCGGAGAGTATAAACGAAGCAGGTTACACCTGAGCCAACACTTGTGTGGAACTAGGCCACTGCGGTTGCGGAGAATACTCTCCGCATACGCACGAAGTAGGTTACACCTGAGCCAACATTTGTGTGGAACTAGGCCACGGCAGTTGTGGAGAGTATGCACGAAGCAGGTTACACGTGAGCCAACACTTGTGTGGAACTAGGCAACTGCAGTTACCGAGAGTATGCGCCAAGCAGGTTACATCTGAGCCAACACTTGTGGGGTACTAAGCCACTGCAGTTGCGGAGAGTATGTACGAAGCAGGTTACACCTGAAGCAACACTTGTGTGGAACTAGGCCACTGCAGTTGCGGAGAGTATGCACGAAGCAGGTTACACCTGAGCCAACACTTGTGTGGAACTAGGCCACTGCAGTTACCGAGAATATGCGCCAAGCAGGTTACATCTGAGCCAACACTTGTGGGGTACTAAGCCACTGCAGTTGCGGAGAATATGTACGAAGCAGGTTACACCTGAAGCAACACTTGTGTGGAACTAGGCCACTGCAGTTGCGGAGAGTATGCACGAAGCAGGTTAAACCTGAGCCAACACTAGTGTAGAACTAGGCCACTGCAGTTGCGGAGAGTATGCACGAAGCAGGTTAAACCTGAGCCAACACTTGTGTGGAACTAGGCCACTGCGGCTGAAGCCCATTTCACCCAACTTTTTAATAGACTATTGAAATGTGTACGTGCCCTCATGTACTGCAGTATTAAAGGCAGCCGAATCAGTAGGAGTGTAATAATAACGTAATAGAGTTACATTTTATTATTTCAATGGAGTTAGTGATCGAAAAACAACAATTTTTAATAAGGTGGAACTACTGTGGGCCTTAAGATTTTACTTTAGCTGTCTATGGAAAATATCCTAAAATTTACCTATGTACATGAGTTAGCAAGATTTTCTAGTCTTGAATATTTAAGCTACACTTTGGTGTAGTGTTGTAACCCAGCTACGTAAGGAGCTATATATCGAGAATATTGTAGATAATTTGCTTTATTCTCACTCCTTTCAACAACAAAATGGTGTTCACTTAAAAGACATTGAAAATGGATACACTATAAATATATGGGGTATCTTCATTAGAAATGGCCTGAGCTCAAATATCGTCTAAGAAAAAACTAAGTGTCAGGCTGGTCAGTTGGCCGAAAATCAGACCAATACAATGTGGTTCGTATTCCACGGTAAGCTGTGAGTCCCTTAAATTCTTACTACTGGGCTATCGAGATTTAATATATCATAGTATTTTAGAAATAGTCATACAGAGTAAGTAACACAGAGTACATTCATTTATTTATTCTCATCCCCATCTTAATCACCGTTTCCACGATCAGCACTTCTATTATAAATAAATGAACACAAGTTCCATAAAATTTAGGCAAAATAACACAAGAATATAACTGTTAACTTTGTTGAACGGAAAACAGCTTCATTTTTACTATTACCTTACAGTAATTGGTTTTTGTTATTCTTACAAGAAAAATTATAGAAAAAAAATAACTATAACACCAGTAACATTGTAAACGAATGCAATACTTCTTTCAAACACGATAACTCATCTGGGGACTATCGTAAAACGTAGTCCCAGATTAAACTCTATGTCATTGGTTTGGATGGAGTGTTACACTACTGAATGTCTACGGGTGGGAGGTAATGTTACACTACTGAATGTCTACGGGTGGGAGGTAATGGTACACTACTGAATGTCTACGGGTGGGAGGTAATATTACACTACTGAATGTCTACGGGTGGGAGGTAATGTTACACTACTGAATGTCTACGGGTGGGAGGTAATGTTACACTACTGAATGTCTACGGGTGGGAGGTAATGTTACACTACTGAATGTCTACGGGTGGGAGGTAATGTTACACTACTGAATGTCTACGGGTGGGAGGTAATGTTACACTACTGAATGTCTACGGGTGGGAGGTAATGTTACACTACTAAATGTCTACGGGTGGGAGGTAATGTTACACTACTGAATGTCTACGGGTGGGAGGTAATGTTCACTACTGAATGTCTACGGGTGGGAGGTAATGCTACACTACTGAATGTCTACGGGTGGGAGGTAATGTTACACTACTGAATGTAATGTTACACTACTGAATGTCTACGGGTGGGAGGTGTTACACTACTGAATGTCTACGGGTGGGAGGTAATGTTACACTACTGAATGTCGACGGGTGGGAGGTAATGTTACACTACTGAATGTCTACGGGTGGGAGGTAATGTTACACTACTGAATGTCTACGGGTGGGAGGTAATGTTACACTACTGAATGTCTACGGGTGGGAGGTAATGTTACGCTACTGAATGTCTACGGGTGGGAGGTAACGTTACACTACTGAATGTCGACGGGTGGGAGGTAACGTTACACTACTGAATGTCGACGGGTGGGAGGTAACGTTACACTACTGAATGTCTACGGGTGGGAGGTAATGTTAAACTACTGAATGTCTACGGGTGGGAGGTAATGTTACACTACTGAATGTCTACGGGTGGGAGGTAATGTTACACTACTGAATGTCTACGGGTGGGAGGTAATGTTACACTACTGAATGTCTACGGGTGGGAGGTAATGTTACACTACTGAATGTTTTTTTGGGTGGAAGGTAGGATTACACAAGTGTACTTTTAGGGTGAGAGGTGTGTCATACCACTGAATATATATGGGTGGGAGATAGGGTCACCCCACTGTATTATTTTGGGTGGGAGGGAGTGTCACACCAATCTATGTCTTTGGGTGGGTGGAAGTCAAACCACTGTATATAGGTCGGAGGGTCTGTCACATCATTTAATATGTATGGGTAAGATATAGAATCACACCACTGTATGATTTCGGGTGGGAGGGAGTGTCACACCACTGAATGTCTACGGGTGGGAGATAATGTAACACCACTGAATGTCTACGGGTGGGAGGTAATGTTACACTACTGAATGTTTTTGGGTGGAAGGTAAGATTACACAAGTGTACTTTTAGGGTGAGGTGTGTGTCATAACACTGAATATATTTCGGGTGGGAGATAGGGTCACACCACTGTATGATTTTAGGTGGGAGGGAGGGTCACACCAATCTATGTCTTTGGGTGGGTGGAAGTGTCAAAGCACTGTGTATAGGTCGGAGGGTCTGTCACATCATTTAAAATGTATGGCTGTGAGATATAATCATACCACTGTATGATTTCGGGTGGGAGGGAGTGTCACACTAATCAATGTCTTTGGGTGGGTGGAAGTGTCAAACCACTGTATTAAGGTCGGAGGATGTGTCACATCATTTAATATATATGGGTAAGATATAGAATCACACCACTGTATTATTTCGGGTGGGAGGGAGTGTCACACAAATGTATGTCTTTGGATGGGAGGGAATGTCACTCCATTATTTGTATTTATTTGGGAGGGAGGGTAGTACCACTGTACATCGTACGTCATAGGGAGTGTCAAACCACTGAAAGACTTTGGTTGGGAGGGAATGTCACACCGCTGTATGTATCTGAGTGGAAAGGAGTGTCATACCACTGAATGTCTTCGGGTGGGAGGATGCGTACTAAATATTCTACATCTACGGGTTGGTGGGAGGATCACGCCACTGAATGTCTATGAGTGGGAGGGAAGTTACTAACCACTGTATTTGTATAGGCCGGAAGGAGGATTAAACCACCTTTAAACGACGGTGGGCTGGGAGATTCCTTATAACGTTATCGGCTTAAAATTTCCACCATACATTTACACTTTAAGAGAGTAAAATGAATTTTACTGAAATGTTTCGGGTGCAAAGTCGTAAACTCATTCTATCATTTAAGATGAATTAAATCTTACAGTTTCAAGCTCAGTACAAAAGTTGAAAAATGATTTTTACAATGGATACATTATATTTTAACCACATTCATAGATTTACAAATCATAGTTTAGTGGTATCAGGAAAATATACTTCCAAGCATGAAATACTGTTTTATTGCAAATCTCATACAACCAACTGTATATCTTGTTTTACAAACTATGTTATGGATACTTACTGCAACACATGGTAATGTCGTATGTCTGACGTACTCTGGTCACGTATTGAGTCTCTGCACTCATCGTAAACTATCTCCGATATAACAACGGGTTGGTGTTAGTATGTCCTCTGTAACTTGTGTCCCAAACTACTGTACAAAACTGTAATCCCTACATTGAAACTTTAATGTCTACTGAAAGTAACAAACAGCTCCAGATAAATGCTAAATTTATTTCCCATATTTAGATTTAGTAATAAATTGAATGTTTGCATATTATATTCTACATTTGGAATCATATGAGAGGGTGTGTGGTAGGTGGAAGGCCAAACCTAAGCGTTGCCATGTTCCTTATAGGAGAAAGCTGGGTCTTGATTTAAACATTAGTCGGGTTGAGCTGTGTGTGTCGTGGGTAGGTATTCATAACCTCAAACTAAATGGCATTTGAGTAAAACGGTAAATACATTAACTATGGTTAGAACAAATTTAATTATTTTGGTGAAACTTGCGCAATTATTCTATCATTTAATCCATATAAGAATATCTCAATTATAACTCAATTAATTAAACAACACAATAAAAGATCCAATGTAAACACCGTGGCAAATGGGATCATTGTTGTTATGACACATCCATAATTCTAGAAGTGACTGTACTAAAAACATATGACAGTGCGTGGTGGGGGAAAATCTGTCGGGTATGCGCTGTTCGCAGACCATTAACCATGAGTCGGACAATAGTAGCCTTGGATGCGTTAGAAGATCGGAACCTTCAAAGAGCGCTGAACCAGTGCCTAGATTATTATGGATTACTCATTAGCGACACCTAGAATAGTTCTTTCTTCCTTTACTCAGGAGGGTGCATGGTCTGTCCAAGTAAAACTTGATAATACATTTTACAAACTATCACTGTGCAGTTGAACATTTTTTTAACACTATATAATTTCTTAAACTAGGAATAATATAAGAATCTTAATTATACTTTAATATCTCAATTAATAAATCCAACCTCAAGAAAAGTTTCCAGAGTACCTTTCATAATTAACTGTTCATTTGACTATTACATCACATCACCATTTAGGGAGTTAAAACAGTTTTAACAACGAACCAAGTCATATTAGCTCGATGATATGTTACTTGAAGGTGGTATCCCTAAATTAATTATCGATTCATTTTATAAACTTAAATTGTTTGGAATCTCCCCCCCCCCCCCAAGTAATTGTAGTGGAAAGTAGTTTAATCCTTGAAATACGTGTCGCTGCTAAGTAAACCAGAGCTGTAGTCAGTAAAAGTTACAAGCAACCGTCGAAATGGTTTTGTTAACAGTTAAGCCTTTAACTTTGTAAATATTTTATCACAGTTCACTTTTGTAACGTAATATTCTCTTAAAATTCGGTATATTTGTCTAGTTAATAATATTTCCTTATTCTCAAGATCTTAGTTGTTGCAGAATGCTATTTTTTAAAGGACAGGAAGTGGATTAAGCAAAGTTATTTTACAGCATTTAAATGAATATTTAATGTCATATTTCGATGTGTTATAGTCGGTAGTATTCACTTTACATTGATCTTCCATTTTATAGCCTATTTATTTATACCTGATTAAAACTATGTTCATCAAACAAATCATGTGTTTTGAGTTTGTATATAAATATGCAGGGTGGAGAAAAAATATGGAAACGCTTTCACAACTTTTCTATGCCTACATCATGGTTACAAAAAATACAGTTTTTGACGCCATTAGTGACATTTCATCTTTTCAGTGGGACAGCCAACGTGGAGTTGAACTAAAATATTTAATGTAAGCCTAGGTCAAGTTTGGTATCAAATTAAAGGTATATTTAATAGAAATTAATTGTCACAAACCGGACTTCAAAAGGTATATCTTTTCCAAAGTAGTGGTTATTTGAATTTCGAAGTAATTAATTTGAACAATATTATTTCTCCACCATTTAATGATTTTAAATACATTATTCTGATCAAATATTACACTTTTTGGGAAAAAATTGGTCAACAATATTTAACTATCAAATTATCTATGGAAAAAACAAATTTGTTGTGGAAGGGAAGAAAGTATGGAAAAATATTTTTTCCATGGTTAATTTTATAATTTATTTATTTATTTATTTATTTTTTTAGTTATTGTATTCCATAAAGTATAATTTTGTATCAAAATAATTTACTTAAAGTCGTTAAATAGAGCAGAAATAATATTGTTCAAATTAGTTACTTTTAAGTTCAAATATAGCTACTCTTAAAAAGATAAACCTTTGGAATTCCGGTTTGCGGCAGTTAATTTTTATTGAATAGACCTTTAATTTGATACCAAACTCGACCTAGGCTAACGTTGAAGATTTTAGTTCAACTCCACGTGGGTCGTCTCCCTGAAAAAAATGAAATGTCGTTAATGGCGTAGAAAAGTTTTTTCTTTGTAACCATGGTGATGTACAAGATTTCACTTTTACCAGTGAAGTCATAGACAATTTGTGAAAGCGTTTCCATATTTGTTTTCCACCTTGTTTATTAACGTATGTTATTTGTCAAGAGAAGTGTTCTAATTCTACAAAGATGTAGTTCATATTATACTCGCAATAATGAAAGTGTTTTTATATTGTTTGACCTTATATTCGTCCTCATGACAAAATATTTATGAATGAAACACATTTCTCATGGTCTATATTCCTGTGAATACTAAGCCCATAGTATTATTACTTACTATCACAGACTACTTGTCAGTTTGTTGGTTTTTATTTTATTGATTTGATCCGAGAGGATCTAGTTAGAAACTATCTCAGCACATTACGCTTAGCAGACGTAATAAGTTCCTATGGAAATGAATAAAATGTATACAAATTCAACCTGATATTATTTAAATATTTGAGTTCATATAAAATAAACCCGCAAAGTGAAGGAAATCTCAAACGCAGTTCACACGTAAGCACGAAAACAAGACGCAACACGACAGGTACAACCTGTGGTAAAGCATTCATTATATAACACACCCCTCGGAAATATGAATATTCAAACGATGAGAGTATCCCCTCAGTGAATGAAAGTTGTATTCATCCCCCTCAATGGGCACTTGATTAGGTCTTATACGAATTTCCCTTTTCACTGTTTGGATTTATATTGTATTATATTGAGTTATTTTTACTCTATAGGAATAATGTTTTGAAAAAATTGAAGGAAAAGTTATTTAATCAATGAATAGTTCTGTTTGATTGAAATAAATTGGTAATCGATTGACATACTTATAAATTAAACTATTAACTACACTATTCATACAAGTAACATTGTAAATATCTAGTATCAGACCACCAAATTGTAATTATATACTAACATACCCATCACCAGATATTTTTATGTTATTAATTCTTAAAAAAACAACATACTTTCTGCAAATCAAGTTAATCTACAAATCAATTGTTAGGTTTGTCAGGAAGTCTCTTAAAGTTGTGTATGATTGTTTGATTGTAGATAATTGAACCGAGCAAGTGAATTACTAAACATAAGGTTAGTCAAGATAATTTTATATTCAACTCATCATCACTCGTTTGTAAAATTGACGTCATCTTATTCATGGATTTTTTCTACATAATATATATGTATAAAATCAAAGTATAAGCTTCCTAAACATTGAAGTAGGTCACAAAGTTGACATAATAAAGACATATTTAAGTTAAGAAACTATATATTGAAATTAAGCTCTGTTTTTAGCTTCACCAACCAGTTCACCAACCTGCAGGCCTGCGTTTGAAGTTTATTCAACGAGTGAAGTTCAACTGATAGCTCAGTTGTGGATTCGAACCTTGAAGCAAGCCCCCACAGTCTGAAGCTTAAGACACTGAGTCACCATCCTGCTAAACTAACTGGCTTTAACTGTAACTGAAGGCTATTGGATTTTGTTATGTAACAGTTTTTTTCAGTATGTGCAAAAAATGAAACTTAAATATCCTTCTATGGTTTCTGAATTTGATGAAAAAAAAAATAGTTGTAGTTTGATTTGTATTTTTCATTTCCACTGTACAAAAAACACGAGTTAAAGTTAAGTAAGTTTGGGGCATTTTCGGGGTACTAAATCTAAGATTATACTACTGTATTAATTGGCAAATCGAAGTTCTCAATTTTCAAAATATGTTTTCAATTACTACTTTTGCAATTTATTCTTAACCACCTCAACACTCTTCGAAACTCAAATAACTTCCATAGAATGCTTTTTGAGCTCATTTCATGCTACAATTGTGATTGGCATTCTCTAAGCATATGTCTTTACTAGCAGGGTACTAGAATTCTCTCTGAACCTATCAAACACTTAGGTATGAGGTTTTACAGTTCTTACAATATTATATTTCCTAGCACAAATATCTCTTAAAATATTAACTAGTGTTATTAAAGTAATATATAATCTAAACCCTACAAGAGAACCTGTGATTATTATTTTATATTTGTATTTTAACTAATAATGGTAATTTTTCTTCCTAATCCACTGATGTGATAACAAGCGATAAGAAAGAAAAGCCGTATATTATATTTTAAAGTGTAACTACCTGTCCGATCCAGCTGGGACAGAACTCAGAGTCAATCTTCCGGACCTTTATAAGGTAGATATAGGAAAAGGAAATTTTCAAAATGAAATTTTAAAATGGTTGCAAGTACAATTTTACTGTTACTGATGTAGTTTTTTATCAAGATACAAACGTTCATGTCTATATTATGGTTGGGTATTGATGATAGTGACTAAATAGCCCATATTAGGATTTGTATGTATGCACAAAAAGAAAATCCTTTTGACCCTTAAGATCCCGAGGTTCGTATATACGGACCTGAAGGGTATCTGCAAGATATACGAACGTCCGCAAAAGTTTTTTTTCTAATATTAAATTATGATAAAATTACACATGTTTTATACTAAGTTGACCGTAAAGAATCATAGTTTATGTATAAATTATTTCTGAACTTTATATAGCACGTTGAATATATTTTATAACCTATAATCAACTGAGTATTGCAATTCGCGTCGATTTCTATGGCGGTCAGCTGACAACTGACACCTCAGTTTATTGTTTCATCATTCATTGTGTACTGTTATTTCACGTAATATGTGTCTTGGTTATGTTGAGAACGAAAGCAGTGCAGCTAGTATTAGTAAAGGAGGAATGAGAAAAAAATCCACCTTTATATGGAAAAAATGCAAAAAAGGCTTGCATCCAGTATGCCCTCCATACCATAAATGTTGAGTGGTATATTTTATGTAAATAGTTTTGTTTTCACTAAGTAAAATATTTCTCAGAAATAAGTTTGTAAAAATGTTCTAAATATGTTATACAATTCATTATAATTGTTCTATATAAAACAATTATTTCTACAGTGAGTTGTTCAAGACATTCAAGAGTAAAATAAAATTTTTCGAAAATGTAATAGTTTAAAGAAAAGTAATTTCTATTTCATTTTTTGTGATAGAAGTGATAAAATTTAATGAAGTTGTTAAATAAACATTGGGCTTCAAGGTGATATAATCATATTTGTCATATCTAATTTTTTACTACTTCCTTCATGGACAAAAAGTCAAGTGTTCGGCAAAATTTTTTTTCGGTAATTACTTTTTTTTACAAAAGATTTTTTGTTTGAATACTTATTTTGTATTAATATAGTTTTGTAGTACACTTTATTTGGAACAAATTGGTAAAAGAATCATGAGGTTTTAATAAAAAACAAGCAATAAATTTGTATTTTAGTAAAATACTGCGAAATTGGCAAAATAGGCCCGGGATTTTTGGCATATACCACAATAAAAATGCTAGGATTTTTGGCAGATATTTTTTTAAAAATACCCGGGATTCAAAGGGTTGAATGGTTTAATAAGTATATTTATATAATTACTTTACAAATATAAATTATTTATAACAATAGTTGATCATGATTAAAGAAATGTTATTAACAAACCTTCCTTCGAGTTTATTAAATTGCAACTAATCATCTAATTTTAAATAATATACGTTTAATACTGCATGTTGATATTTTTAAATAGAAGTTTTTCTATTAAATTATTCCATGCTCTTTTTTTACTGGTAAATATTCCATACGAGTGCTATCTGATAGTACATATTTTATTCCAAATGTATGTCCAAATACAACCCATTTATTGGGAGGAAAAATATTTGAAACGGCTATGACGAATGAACAAATCATACAGTATTGATTATACAAACGATTTTATTGGAATGAACGGTTGGTTTTATATTACCCATCAACCATGAAAATATGCTTTTCTCTCTGAATCTCTCCTAAAGGAGTTCTCAAATCGAATTCTTTTTTAACTAATCAAAGAGAAGCCATAAATGATTAATACCACTTTAAATAAAATAGATCACTGACATAGTTTTAAAATACTACAATTTGTATAGTTATTTACATTATAACATATTTTTTATTATTAATAAATATTAAAATTTATTTAGTTAAATCAATGCACAGTGGAGCTTTAAGTTCTTTGTACAAGAATATATTGAAATCAAGGATCATGTTACAGTAGAGATTGTATCGCTGTTAGGCCAAGGTAATTGTTGTTTGAGTGTAGTGCTCGCTGCAAACGTTAATTTGTTTTAGAGGCCCCACTCAAAGCTACGTATTATAAGATACATATATATATATATATAGTAATTTAGTTTATATTACAAATATTTATTAACATATCGGAACTTTTCCGTTAATTCACTACCACTACTTTCTTTATCGCAATTTAGTGGGCAAAGAATCTAATTTAACCTAAACTAACTGGTTAGGTTAGTTTAGGTAAGGTTAGGTTATATTAGGTTAGGTTAGGTGCCTACTAAATTTAATCACAAACTGGTGAATCCAATAGTTGACTTAACGCTAATATAATGATTCCACTCTGTATATTACATGTTTAATTTTATTACACATGTAATATACATTATTATTAAACATTTATTAAATATTTATTAAACATGATGAAGCTCTATGCTTCGAAATGTACATAGCAGATTATGTTTGAAGAACTGTTGACAGGAAAAAGAAAAAAAAAGGTAATTTAACCAGTATTATTTCTATAATATAACAGTTCTGGAGGCTAATAAAACTTAATGAATAAATCAGGCCTGTCAATTTGCTGATAGTAAAACCAATAATATGTGGTTCAGATTCCATATAAAGTAGTAGAACCCTTCATTGCCCTAGCTACTGGCTCTTTTTTTATTCTATTTTTTATTTTTTTATATTTTTTATTTTTATATTATTTTTATATACTGGCTCTTCATTAATAAACGGCTCTTTTTTTAGGAAAAATCTACTACGTTAATTACCAATGGCCTTCATTGTTAGTAACAATGACTGCACTCGTTCCATGTTCATTTTTTCGCCCTTCATATTCACCCCTATATCTATGATCAGCGTCTTAAAGTTAGACGATTACTAATGAATTATTAATTTTAGATATCTGTATGTGATATTCTTCTTCAACTTTCCTTTTACAAAATTTCCTTCACTCCTGTAATCACAAACTAAAATTAAAGTATTCCAATGCACAATTCAATTAATATTTGCTGTCGATGAGTCAACCCACTAAACGAATACTAAACGTTGCTTGTTATTACCTCAAATAGTCAGGGTACTCTGACACAATTAAATGTAATTGTGTCCTCAGCAGTTCTAATTTGTCACCTCTATTCACCACCTCAGAGCGTTTTGTCCTTCCAGCATTATATCATGCGATTTTAGTTATCTGTGAGATTTAACGAAATCACATAAAAGTCATAAATGGCTGCAAACATTTTGTCTAAAATGTATTTAAAGAATTTAGTGAATTGTTTAAATATTACAGACTTTTGCTTGTTACATATTTAATTTCTTGGTTACAAGAATAATTTAAATGTAGTACTGTTATTAAAAACAACGTATTTAAACTACAATAATAATATTTATAATATTCAATTTGCTTCCATTTTTATGAGAGTATTTGTGCACTAGGACCATAACCACATTTTATCATTAGATTTCGACAGAAGACAGTCTAAATGTCTGCTGATTTATACTAGCCTACTTATTTTCTTACTTGTTTACAAATGACTGTGAATTCGTTCCTTTAATGTGAACTAATTACATCTCTTAAGGACGTCCTCTGGAAGGAGAGGCGTGTTGTCAAGGCGTATTCTTTATCAAAGTAAATTCCTACGTAAAGTTGCTCACATGTTATTATTACTCTACCTATTATTATCAGTCTACTAATCTCCCTTTTATTTTATTACTTTTATTTATTATCCCTCCCTTATAAAAGTAAAATATCACAATCATTGCCATTTAATGACGATTCCTAGAATAAAGCTCTAGAATGGAATTTAAACCTCTAGTTAATTAGGTTTATTAAACTACAACGAGCGTATCTACTGTTATGTTTGTACATGCAGTGTACTTTTTATACCTTTAATAAAAGTCGTAAAGCAATAAAAGTAGTTGAAAAATTATGTATTTACCGAAGCAAAGTTAGGACTATAAAGTCCTCTCTAACACTTATCCTCTACAGGGTAATTAATTGTCTGCCATGTTTGGACAACACGAAGGTAACGGATCACTGGATACATGGTGAAATAGCTTTTTATATCCAGTAACATTGTGCAACGTTTTGTGCGTTTATCTGTAATGGTCTAAACAATATTCAACCGTCCCCGGACTTTTGGAACAGTCTGTATAGATCGATATAATTTTAATAAAAATAATTTAAGTTATCTCATTAAAGTGTGTAAATTACGTTCAGGTGCTAAAAATATCATGAATTCACATATTAAATGCAGAGTGATATATTTGCCCCCATATACAGCCTATCTAAATTTCCTCTGTACCATTGTAAGTATATACGTCGAATCGAACTCTTTCAATTATTTATAAACTAGAATTTTTACTTTAAGGATTCTCACAGTTTGAACAATGGATACTTACACCAAGTATAACTATAAAACGTACCGTATTCTTACTTTTACGAGCATAAGGCTAATGCGTGGTGGCTTGAGTAGCCAAGGCTTCGAACAGTGGAGGGCAAATATCCAAGTTTTCAATCCCAACTGAGCTAACAGTCGAAACTTCAATCACATAGTGAAGTTCCCGCACAGGCCTGAAAGCTCTTTATAACTGGTGAGTGAAGTTATAAAAAATACTATTCAATGTTTATCGGAAACCATATATTACACTTATGATAATCATATATTTTCTCATTTACTCCCTTTTCCTCCATCTTAAATTTAAAAAAAAACCTATGAAATCAAATCAAATTAAAAATCATTTAAATAAACACGAAAGAAATTCTAGTGGTTTTTATTTAGTAACATATTAGTAAGTACAATATATCCTGTAAATTGAACTAATTTTAATGTTTCAGTGTTAAGAAATGTATTTAGTCGATCTATTCACTAATTTACCTCTGCCTTTATATGATAGAGAACAAGTTTCTGGGGCGTGGCAAGCAGCCAGAGCTCATTTTTCACATCACTAGCGGGTCATTAGCGTCAGAGGGTTCAGTTTTTATTTGTTGGAAGTCTTTAAATATATTGTTCCCATGGTTTCGTCAGTGTTACCCGTTTCCCAACAAGTGAGGACAAGTTGGAAATTGTGTTTAGAAGGCGAATAAGAACTCGTGCGTTTTATATAATTTCAAAGATTCATAAAGAAACACGGTTAAAATAAACATAGCTTTGTATTTTCAAAAGAAATAATTTTAAATGCTCAATTATTCCAATAAAATCATAGATTAATTTAATCCACAATCTCAAAAACGAGCTGTCTTCAACTCTTTAATTCGTAGACTTATCAACACACTATTATTAAAAGAAAACTATAAAAAAGAAGTTTTATAGATAAAGAAATTTATAATTTCTATGAATATTCAGCTAAATTAATAGAGTGTATCATTAAAAAGATGACAATTTGAATAAAGTAACTACTTTAATGCCGATAAATTCTAAAGAAAACCCTATCTGTTAATCTATATACTATAGTGTTTTGAAAAAACCAAGAAATTATCCAAAAATAAAATAATTTAAATTCATAATTTAGTAAATAATTTAAAAACTAGTAGGAAACCCTGAAAATAAAAAAATATGAAGAATATAAATTAAGAAAATAAAATATTATGTTTAATAACTGTGATACAGTGTATATTGTCCACACAAACAGTAAAATTAAAAACAGATTCAAAACCATATGTTGTTTTAAGATTATTTTCGTCGATGTCTGAGGATACCAAACTTATAGGCTAAATACATCACTAAACTAAACCATTTTATTGAAATTATTGAGAATTTTAAATTTATTTCTTAAGAAAACTTTTCACCAATAATAATTAATTTTACTCAAAGAATAAATAGGATTGTAGTTATTTAATCAATAGAAATTGACGATGTATTTAATTTTTTATGAAGAAAATAAAAATACATCGAATCATATTCTGCTTGTATGAAATTGTGTACATTAAATTGTGTACATTATATATTGTGATATAATGAATAATCCCTTGGAAAAGGGTAATTTAATTTTCAATGTTTATTGAAACCCATTAAACATAACATCAATGTTATCTTAAAAATACAATACCTATATTTATTTTAAAATATTTTAACAGAATAAACGTTTAAACTATCATAGTAAAGACAACATAAATATTCTTCAAAATCTAAAGTCTAGAAAATCCCTGAAATAAAATGATATGCCTTTCATACATTTTTTTATAAATATTTCCAGTAGTTTTTAGGAACTTTTTCTCTGCTGGAAATTTAGTTGCCTTTTTATTATTTTAAATTCAAGCCATTGTTATTATTTGGGAATATATAAAAGTAATTATTACTATATTTGTCCATCAAATTGCTTATTTTTCCAAGCTCATTGCGTAAAATCCACTTTAAGACATTCATAATCATTGTCTCATAACAACAATGTGCCGTTTGCAAAATGATAAATGTACTGTCAGATAGTATATTGTAAACCTTCTTGGCAGGCAAACAAATATGCACACATTGTCATTTGTCAGCTGGAATGAATTAAACAAGATCATTGCTGCATTTCTGGTGTCACTTCTGTTACAGTTACATGATGTGACACACTGTCTACTCGATCATATCACATAAAGAAGAAACAACCGTATTTGTCTCTAATAAAACAATATTTAATGGAATAGAATATGAAGTATCAATATTATGAAAGCGTCATATTGTTGTTATTATTATCATTTTTTTTTTTTTCATGAAGAGGCCGATCTTTTTTTCTCCATCCCATTCTTAATGACTATTAGGACTTATTCAGTCGTGTTATGTTAGGACTCATTTAATGAGTACACTACAACGTCATATAATTTTTTCAGTCGGGGCCAGGAGTCGAAATTACACTCTCTCTAACTCAGCCACGTGGTCCTGACCTCGAAAAGCTCGGCCATCGGCTAACCACACCAAATCAAAACAATATCATTTGTTTACTGAAATTTGAAATATTTTTCAATAATTTATATAATACAATTTTTAATCAATCTTTCCTGTTAATAAATATTTGATTATTATATATATATTATATAGAGTTGGTGTCTATCGCCGGCCAGCAAATGTGCTATGTTAATATGTTTAAATGTTTATAGTTTATATTTTAAATGTTTTTAATGTTTAGTGTAATGTAAATAGTGACGTTTTTGGAAAGCCTGATGATGAAGCTCTATGCTTCGAAATGTACATAGCAGATTATGTTTGAAGAACTGTTGACAAGAAAAAAAGGTAATTTCACCAGTATTATTTCTATTACTATATAAGATTTTAATTTCTATAAAAGTATGACTGTGTACTGTATTATAATAAATTACCCATATCGGCCTAATGAAATACGTCGTTCGTTATAATTATTAAAAGAATATTCTGTTCTAATATTAATGATGACGAAATGTTAGTAGGTGATATTAAGCACACGTTAGTTCCAAGTAATACCCTATCTACATTTTGAATTACAATGTATGTGTGTTGGTTACACTATATGTAACAAAGCATGGTGAGTATTATATCTAATACACATCGGGCCATTCGAAATTGCAATAAACTAATGAAAGGGATTTCCCTACCTAAATTAAAACCGAATTAAACACAGTTGCTCATTAATACTCAGTAATTTTACTGCAGTTATTGGATCCGATGAGTTTCCGAATGTTGAACATGTATTCGATTCACTACATCGTGAATAACCCATTGAGTTTATCTATACTAGCACTAATGTGCATCGATACTGGTAAGCTTACGAATGGCTTGGGATGATTGTAGTAAAAACTGAATTAATCAACAAACTTCTCCTATAATCACCAAACTTCTCCTGTAATCATCGTAACTTTCTCCCGTAATCACCGTAACTTTCTCCCATGATCACTGTAACCTTCTACCATAATCACCGTAACTTTTTCACATAGTCATTGTAACTTTCTCCCATAATCACCGTAATCTTCTATCATAATCACTGTAACTTTCTCCCATAATCACCGTAACTTTATCCCATGATCACCGTAACTTTCTCTCGTAATCACCGTAACTTTCTCCCATGATCACCGTAACCTTCTCCCATAATCACCGTAATCTTCTACCATAATCACTGTAACTTTCTCACATAACCACGGTAACTTTCTCCCATAATCACCGTAACGTTCTTCCATAATCACCGTAACTTTCTCCCACAATCACTAAACTTTTCCCATAATCACCGTAACTTTCTCCCATTATCACCGTAATTTTCTCCCATAATTACCATAACTTTCTCCCATAATCACTAAACATCTCCCATAATCACCGTAACTTTCTCCCATAATCACTAAACTTCTCCCGTAATCACCGTAACTTTCTCCAACAATCACTGCAACTTTCTCCCATAGTTAGTTTGTTGTGGTCTTTTGTACAAACATCGCAAACAATTAATTACCCTGTAGAGTTTAAGTGTTAGAGAGGACCTTATGGTCCTAACTTTGCTTCGGTAAATACATAATTTTTCAACTACTTTTATTGCTTTACGACTTTTATTAAACGTATAAAAAGTACACTGCATGTCCAAACACAAGAGTAGATATGCTCGTTGTAATTTAATAAACCTAATTAACTAGAGGTTTAAATTCCATTCTGGAGCTTTATTCTAGGAATCGTCATTAAATGGCAATGCTTGTGATGGCTTATAACTATGCTTGTTTAAAGTTCAAAGTCTACAACTACATCTTTGCCTAAGACCACTGTCTAAATGGCAATGATTGAGACAGTTTACTTTTATGTATGTTTAAGTTCAAAATCTACCACTACATATTTAGCTAAGACCTCTCCCTAAATGTCAATGATTGTGATTTAGCTTTAACTTTTTTAACTTTTATTGTGATAGTTTACTTTTATGTATGTTTATAATTTAATCTAAGTACTTAAGCGGCCGGTGTCATAACTAAAATCTACATTTTCCGGTGACAACCGCGTCAAGGTACTATCTACAATATTTACAAGATAACCAGACGTTTCGCCCTTACTGTTATGTAACATCCGCAGTGGTTTCTCTGAGAATGGCCACAACACAGTATGTCTTTCCAGTTGTTTGGTTGCAGATCTGTGTTATTTAAAACAGGTTCTTCATTGTTCTTATGCATATAATGTATACATAAATGTACAATATAGTATTCCAAAACATACACAATCAGGAACCTAGTATGAACCATGGACCTGGGGTAACTCAGACAACGATTTGAGAGGAACGTACAATAAGAAGGTTTGGATTCAAATGTGAGTTGAAATTAGATTGCCCACAAGTTTGTGTGTAATAACGACTTGCACAGATTACATTCTGATTTGTAAGTCTTGGCTTTTAGACCTATTGGAAGGTGAGACTAGGCTGTGATATTGAACTTTAACTACTCAAAAAAGTAACTAATTATGCTGATAGTCAATATCTTTGGACAAGTGTAGCAGTTTATAAATAAAACAGTTGTAACAACACACAAGCCATAGCCAATGGCAGAATTCACCGATACTCATTTTAACTGTTAAATATTATTATTTATACCGCTACCTATTCGGTCCTTAGGACCCTAACCAAACAGATACTATGATAACACTAAAGGTTTCCTAGGTGTATTTAAATCTGTTTTAATTAAACAGTATTTATTCAATTCTGTTTCGAATGTTTACTATTTTGAGGAGTTTTCCATTAAACGTGTAAATTATTGCAAAAAAAATATGAATTCTTTAAATATTTTAATACAATAACGATTAAATATTCCTTATGTATATTTTATCGTTGCTTCCGAATTGCCCTTTGTTTGTTTGACAAGATTTGTTTTAAGCATGATGTATGCGAACTGTGTAGTCGCTCTCTAGGTTCGAATCCCCAACTGAGCTAACAGTCGGTACTTCACTTGTTTCGTGAAGTTCACGCGGCCAGATTCAAAGTCATGGTTCGTCAGTTCTTAACCAGTTTAGGGTGGAATGTCTTCCATGCAACAGTGACGACGCAAAGAAAACACAAAATAAATCATAAAAAATAAAAAGTTCAAAAAATAATTCGGGATATAATGATTACGTTATCCCTATGTATACAAACGTAAAACCTTATAAAATAGAAGACTAGTGGTGTAGGAGAGATTGCAGTGAATTTCACAAATTGTACTCCTTATCATTTTATATATTATTTATTACGTTGCAGCTATTACGCGTTAATCTAAATCTGAAGCTAAGGTATAGAATTACATTGCCTTATCCTATGTAAATTATTAAATATCTTAAATACATAAATAATAACTATAGGCAATACTCCCAAATGTCAGACAAATCATAAAGTAATAAAATGTTAACATAAAACTTATATTTCCTCGAATAACAACTTATAATTATAATGGAAAATGCGAGCAGTAAAATTCCAGTCAGATATGAATATTCAAGAGCAGAAGGTAGTAAAACACAACCAACCGTACATTATGGCGTAGTTAACCGGCCATGTTTTCCTTTGCCAGGATCTTCAAACAGAAAATGTATTTTATTTCGTCTGTTTGTATTATAGTTATTGCTTTTCGTTAAGAATTATAATTTCAACGCATATTTTATTTTATCAAGGTTTTTTCACGTTCTGTTTTTACAAAAATTCTAGAAGCTAAACAAAATTGTTTTAGTTGCAAATAAGATATCGTAGCAGTATTGACCAAGCTTCGATTAATAATTGTTGATTTCTAACGATGAAAAACTATTAAAGAGATTACTAAGAACAACAAATTATTTCATGAATTTGACAAGATTTATTCTATAGGAGTTTAATAGGAAGAATAAATTTGTGAACTCTACGAAGCCTGTTCAGTATGGCTTCAGAAGTGAGGTCTACTGTCTTTGCAGTGGATTCTCTTGTCGAAGTCATATTGAATGCTTTTGAGAATAGGATGTCAACCTCTCTCTTACTGTGTTATCTCTCTCGTGCTTTCGACACGGTACAGCATAACTTTCTTATCATGAAACTTAAACTGTATCTGGGAGAGGACGAACTCAAGATGATTAGCTCCTATCTTGCTCATAGACAGCAGATTGTTAGCTGGAATGGGATCTTGTCTAAGTCTCGGGCCGTGGAACATGGGTTCCCCAGAGCTCAGTGTTGGGCCCCCTGTTGTTTATTATCGATATAAACGACGTACTTTGATGTATCGGGCAAAGTTAAAATGTTTGCTGATGATTCTACACTTTATTCCTGTGGACCTGATCCTTTTTGTTGTCAATCAACCGTACATGAATTAATGACGATTGCTTCTCACTGGTTTGATATCAATAAATTCTCACTTAATGAAACAAAGACTCACGAATTCACTTTTAGTCTGTGCAAAAATCCCCCTAAGTGTGATCCTGTCAAACTAGGTTTTACTCTTGACTCTGGGTTACTGTGGGAGCCCCATGTTGATGCGGTCTGTAGGCGACTGAGTCGCTCATTGTATCTTCTCAGGAGGCTTGCGGATGGTTTGACCGGCCATTACCTGAGGCTGGCATATTTTGCCTTTTTCTATTCTGTATTTTCTTATGGAATTAGGCTCTGGGGTCACACCACTAGTACCCACAAAATTCTGTTGATGCAAAAGAGGGCAATTCGCCTTATGTCTGGTGCTAGCTGGTTGGACCACTGTAGGCCATTATTTGTACAAAATAGACTCCTAACTGTTGTGAGCATATGTGCATGATTGTATTTTAGAGATAAAGAGAAGAGAAGGATCCCTAATGTTAAACAATAATGTATACCCCCAGCGTACTAGAGGTAACAACAATTTGTTATGCCTAGACTTAGATTGCATAAATCCTCGTCTTGTTTTCCTGTTACAGGTATTAGATTGTATAATAAGCTAACGTTATCTATAAGGGCTCTTCCAAATTCCAAATTGTCAAAGGTGCTAAAAAATTGGCTCATAGACAATCCAATTTACTGTCTTGATGAATATTTCAACTTAGACCACAAATGCTTGAGGGAATATTTATAGGTTAGGGCTAAACTTCTGAAGGTATGTTTCCACAAATATTTGGCATGATGATTTGCATGATTGTTTGACACATGATAATTTGCAAGTTTGTTTTTTATTGTTATGATTTTGCATATTTCTTTCTTATTAGTTATAACCTAGGTTATTTATTTAGCAATTAGAATTTGAAATGCTGCATGATGTATGCTTTTACTTTATACGACTTGGCCTATTGTTTTGTAAAAATTTAATGGCTGAATAAATCATTTGAATCATTTGAATAATTTGAAGTTCCCTCGTGTTTACCTAGTTTTCATTTTGTTCTTTCCTTAACCATTTTTGAGAAGTATTGATAAAAAAGAGAATATTCACTCTATTAACAGATTAAAATAGACCCATAAGGCACTTTCTTTATCTGTAGTATAGAGTTGTGAATTGAATGTAATTTCCAAATTACATGCGTAGTTGTATTCTAAGTTAAGGTAACCTTACAGTAATAACAGAAAATGTTATTGTTGTGACATGGTAGAAAAACATTGGTTAGACAATCCAATTTCTTTACATATTTTAGAAATTACGATGTTTACTGCCTTTACGTTTTTTTTTTCTTTTTTTAACTTTCAACATAGAGAAATTTTTTATTGAATATTCGAACGCTGCTGTAGGAGAATGGTCCGAACCCACCAACCTAAATTAAGTTTTACAATTGTATTCATAATTTCACAAAAATATAAGATTTGAATTTTGTTTAAAATAGTAGTTTGTGATTTGTTTGTAAATTAATCTTGTGATCCAATCAAACTAATCCTTTAGAGTAAGGCTTTAATTCCGTCCAGTTGTGGAAAGTTTCCTAAACGTTCCCTCAAGTAAGTTGTAAAGCCACGTCTAGACAAGTGTAATCTTATGTGACGGAATTGCCGAACTAGTTACATTTTCTTATATGTGAACACGGAGTCTCCAAACAATATTATAACTCAATATTTCTCTCAAATAATATTTATTCTTTGTGATCAAATAACCTTCATTCTTCGATTAATATTTTTATATTAAAAAGCAAATCTTTTTCTATTCGGTTAATATAAATAAATACAAATGACATATTAGTTTCTTTTAAGAGAATCATAAAGATCAAACTGGAAAATGTTCTTTTTAATTTATGATTTTATTTTATTTTATTAGTTATGGCGTAACAACATACAAGTGTGTACATATTTAGATGAATAATTACATTGATGATTAAAATTGAGAAAAAATATTGCATGCTATTATTATACACAGAGGGCTAATGTAACTCTTGAAACTACTGATTTTGTAAGAACAAGGGCTATAATGCAGAAACAAATTAGGCTGATATTCATACTTTAGGGCCAAACTTAATATAATTAGTAAATAGTAAAATGTGTCAATAATTTATAAGTTGCTTAAAATTTAGCTTTCAAACTTATAGTAAAACAAGACATAAAATATTATAGGAAACTCTTTCGTTAGTTTATTTAAAAATTAAAAATAAACTCATTATCGAGTTTATATTGTAACATTTTAAGGTATGACAAATTATCATCCCCTCATTAAAACACGAGCGTGTCCCTCAGCAAACTTCTCTGGTTTTGTTTACCAGCCCTAAAATAATATTCAACGATAACAAACTCTGTGTTTTAATATTGGTAGGCACGAGGCATATATTGTAGATTTACATCACAAAACTTACTTTATAAACAGGCAGCACAACTCAGTTTCATGTTACATTTACATCAGGGACCGGACGTATTTTGCTGATCTGTAAACCGTATGAACTCGGCCGAGTACTGCATATTTATGAAATACGACTCCCAAATGAGTCTTGTATCTGTCGCATCGCGTACCAAACTCTCTGTGACGGATAATTTATGTTTTAACTTTGATGATCAACCCCCTCCCTCTCATTTCAAGCAGGTTGGTTTTGTAAGGCTACATATAACATTAAAGGGAAGAAAAATAAGAAGGAAAAACTAATATATGATCAGCGATTGAATGGGAATTTGGAGAATAATTTAATAAAATCTTATAATTTGATAATATCATATGTTTTTGTAGTACTTCACAAATTTCATATATTAGAAAAAATGTCCTAACAAAATGTTTCATTGTAAACGTAGAGGAAAATCTATAATACTACAAAACTTCAAATTTTGGATAAACATCTTTTATTTATAAATATACCGAGGAAGAATATTTTGTAAAACACCCTATACCAAACTGGAAGAAAAGACCCAACACAATTTTGTTGATGAGAATTTAATTCATGGTTTTATTAAAACAAACAAAAAATCAGAAAAAATACAATTCAATATTTTACTTGAGTTTATTTCATCTGGTACTAGCCAAGCAACATTTAAAATAATCAGTTAATTTCTAAGTAGTATAATTGGTCTGTAATTTGTTTGCTTTTATTTTTACATATAATTTCTGATTCTACAATATATTTGTACCTAGGCTACAACGTGTGTGTTAGACATTTATTTACACTCATTAAGGAAATAATTGTTGTGTATAAATTATTAAATTCCAATACATTCAGAGAAAAATAATTTCTGATAAGCGTTGACAACTAATTGATCAAGCTCACAAGACGCTCAGCTCCCTGGAAACTCAATCAAGTGCTTCGTAATCTCGTCAGTCAAAAGGTAGAATTATTTGCAATAATAAATCCTAATAAACTGTTCAATAAATTACATTTTACAATAAATGATCTAATCTTTCTAGTGGTTTATTAGTGACATAGTTCAATTAATTGTATCTTCAACTGTATATCTTGTTCTAGATTCGTCAACTGACAAATTATACTTGACACTTATGCTTATCTCTTTTAAATAAAACATTTTATCTAATTAAGACCTTGCATAGTTTTTATATCATGAGCTCTTTGTAAATAAAACCCGATGTCTTAGATATTAGACTACTAGGTGGTATGTCATACAAGGTGGTATGTCATACAAGGTGGTATGTCATACAAGGTGGTATGTCATACGAGATAGTACGTCATGCACCGATCCCAGACTCAGCGTTACTACAGAAGAAGCGACCTCAAAGGCGAAACGTTTGACGCTTCTCTAACATTTATTTAATAATGGCACTTTAACCTGGTTTAATTTTTTTTTTTTAATTTAAGTATTTAATATTTTATATTCAAAATTGTTATAAATACCCTTATATAAAAAATTTGAAGCCATTTTTTGCTAACGTAACTCCTTCCTTATTTCTTGACCAATTTAAATGGTTGAGGTGACAAAAAGCTCACGTCGGGTCGTAATTGTGCAAAAAGGTCTTAATTTGTCAATATATTCACCTTGAAGGGTGTGAAAAGCCTTTAAAGTATGTTTTGAGCCATAATAACACGGATAACGATTCAAATGAATCGAAAAATGACAGCTGTTCACATGTAAATACGGATATTCATTGAACTTAACAGCTGTTCACATGTAAATAAGGATATTCATCGAACTTAGCAGCTGTTGGAATGTACAGTATCTATATTTATAAAAGAGGATGTTTGTATATATATTCAATTCAATTCAATTGTATATATAAATTCAAATATATATATATATATATATATATATATATATATATATATATATATATATATATATATATGTGTGTTTGAAGTTTATGCGCTGCCAAACCATCCAACCGATCACCATGAAACTTTAGGATGTTGTCCTGTATACTCCCGAGATGGTTTCTGTGAAGTTTGATGCAGATCCGTCCACAGGGTCCCGCCCCACGGGCTCCTAAAGATCCCATGTTATTCAAATGGAGAATCTGAATTGTTTACAAAAAACATATGACTGTGTGGTTTAATGTAGTTTCACATGCCATAAGCAGATTGAAGTTCTCACAACAACAGTACTGTATATGTTTTGATTTATTGTAGTTCTACATTTCACCTAGAGAGTGTAGCACACACTACTTTTACTTGATCAGGTGATCTGTATTTGGTGTTAACCTTTTTTCCTCGGTAATTAAAAAATGTGGTGAAACGTCAAAATAAAAAATAAATAATTATTTGTTTTGCAGTTTACTTTTTATAACATGCCTCCTGAAAAATCTAATATTGGTAGAAGAAGCAAAAATGCTCGAATTCTTTCAGCTATTAGGTTCTAAATCAAACTCAATATTATGACCGGCGAAGCGGGCGGGTACAGCTAGTACAGTATATTGAAGTTTGTAATATTGAGGAGGTTACATCTTTTCTCCATTATTATACATCTTTAATGAGAAAAATTAAGTCATATGAAATACCAAATAATAAGACACTGGTGAATTTATAGAGTGTAGGTTATGTTAGTGATTAAGTACTGTACAAGTTTTGATTGTAGGCAGTTCGTAATTTAATTTTATAATAAGAAATACATACTTTTGAATGATTTTGTGAACAATTTTAAATTGAATCTCTTTAAATATGGACAGCTTTTTTAATTAAATTATTATTTAAACTATAACTCCCATGGCTATGATATTAAGTATGCGACAACTAATATGAAAAAAATTACATTGAATATTTCAATAACAAACACTTTCGATGCAAAAACAAAGCAGTGATACTCCATTCTCCAATCAGCTGAACAGCAGCAGTTGCTAATGTCTGCATGTCAGGCTAGTACAAAGCCACGCATGCGTATGCCGTACCCCTCCCCTCCACTAACCACCAAGAATTTGAAAAATAACGGTTTCGACAGCTCAAGATATCCCGTGGCTAATAAATTTTTTTTGGTGACAGGTATTACATTCTTTATTTATTATTTTTTTTTTTTTTTAGGGAAATGGCTACCTTAAAAGCAAATATAACGCATTAAAATTACAAGCATTCAATTTTTGCAACCATAACACTGTCCTGATAGTTATAAAAATCAATACACAACATACTGTATTAAACTTTTTCAGTTTATGCATTAACCAACTACCACTAGAGTTTATGTTATAGCACTTTAAGGTTTGAAACGTATTATCACCTTATTAAAACACGGCCAGGTCCCGTAATAATATTCTCTGGTCTGTTTACTCAGCTGTAAAACAATATTCTACGATCATTAAAACGGTGTTTTAATGTCGGAAAGCATGAGGCATACACTTTTATTTGCATCACAAAACATATTTTAAGAACAAGCATCATCATTCAGTTTCATGTAACATTTACATCAGGGACAGGATGTTTTTTGCTGATCTGTGACCCGTATGAACTCGGTCGATTACTGCATATTTATGGAAATACAACTCCCAAATGAATCTTGCATCTGTCGCAATGCGTAACGAAATCTTTCTGACGGATATTTGTGTTTTAACATTAATGATCACCCCGTTTCAAGCGGGGCGTTGAAGACTGGCTTTGTAAGACTAATGACGCATAGAATACAACAGGATATATGAAACAGGAAGAAATGAAGGAAAATAAATTATATTTTCTGCAATTAAATGAAAAGGTAATTCTAAAATGTAGCACGTAGACATAGTGTTGTTATTTTAAGGTGCTTCATTGAAAACTATTTTTTTAATTTAATTGAATAAGAGTGCTAGTCTTTTTATATGTAATTAATGCATTTAGTGATAAATATATTAAAATTTGTTAAGAATATATGGCTACCTAAGTAGCTAATTTACAAATTCTGGATACATAACTGACTGAAAAATCTTATCGTGTATTTTAGTAACATTTTGAGAATATGACAATTGAGTTTCCAAGTATATTTATTTATGTCTAAGCTACAAAGTATTGTATTTATGTTTGGCAGATATTTGTTTATATTCCATAAGCAATTATCTGTCCGGTATGAAGTGCTAAATTAAAACGAATGAAAGGAAAACGAATTTCTGATTAGCGTTGACAATTAATTGATCAAGCTTACAAGACACTCAGCTCCCTGGCAACTCATCAATCAAGTATTAGTCTTCAGTCAAAAGGCAGAATTATCCTTGCTATAATAAATCCTAATAAACTGTCCAATTATAGTTCACAATAAATCCAATCACCTGTCAAGTGGTTTTGGAGTGACATTGTTCAAACGCCTGATCAACTCATATGTCTCCTTGACTATATTGACATATTTGACACTTTTTTTATGGCTCGGAATAGAATTTCGTTTGTTCTGTGCCAAAAAAATGCATTTTGTAAGTTTCTTATGTAAATTAGTCATATTTAATCGTGTATGAACTTACTACTTAAACATGAATTACTACTTCAGACAAGATTAGAAATACATTTTATATTAACCGTTTACTAATTCAATACAGTAGAGTACTAAATGTATTGCACCTGTATTGAACCAGTTTGGTTCAGCTTCCAGGTTCTAAAATATTCTTCGAGGGGTCCAAGATTGTTTGTGAGTGTTTCTTCAGTAGCTGTGAAGTCCATATGTTGATAAGCTAAAGCAATATCTACTGCATTAAATAAAATTGGAGTAAGTACGGACCCCTGTGGCAGACCAGCCTTCAGCTGCCTAAAAGAGCTTTATTCACGACCGAGATATTAGCATTAAGCACTGACTCTAGCAGTTGAAAAAACGGAACAGGAAGGAGGCTGTAGAACTGTAATAACAACACTTTGCTCCATACTGTGCCATAAGCCGCTGTGAGATCAACAAAAGCTGCACATGGTTTTAGCTTGATTTTATACATATTTCCAGTGCTTTTCAATTCTTTCATTCATGCGTACTAAATATTTATTATGAAAAAGTATTAAATTATATATGTACTATTTAAATATATTTTTCACTACACTACTATGAGTTCAGCTGTTTTCGTTATGTGTTTACAACCTGCGAAACATCATATTTTCAACAGCTGTCTATTGTTTACTACCGAAAGTAACATTGTTTACAACCGAAAATTTTCCACAGTCAACAACACCTGTTTTTATTCCGTAGTGTAGTGAAAAGTATCGTTCAAAACTCGAGTGAAAGTGTTTTGTATGTTCTCGACCATTCGAAGTGCTCGACAAGTCTCGCACTTCAAACATATGGTCTCGAACATGCAAAACCCCACTTTCCACTCTTGTTATGAAATATACTATTAATATTAAGCCTACTTAACACCTAACTGTATCTAATATCGAAAAGATGCATTTTTAAGCAGTTATTTACGTTATTTGAATGTTTAATATTTACGAAATTTTAACAGCTGTTAAAATGTAAACAATTAAGTTTATAAAGGTTATAGACTTTCTTAATCAACAAAATGTGTGTGTATTTAAACTATAAATAGGTTGAAACTCAAGTGCAATAAATGAGCTACTTGACTTTAACTTACATGTACGATAGTAGTTAATACAGTTTAAACAAGCCGAGGCCGAAGGCCGATGTTTAATGAGCGCAGCAAGTGTCCCCTAGTTTTGATACTATAATAACTATTAACAATAATCTCTTGTAAAGCAATTTTTCCAAAAATCATATATTTATTTACTGTCCATGGGTTATTAATTAATATTTTCACCCCGACTCGTATGTATAATCCTGGTGACTTTGTTTACCATAGGCATAGGTAACGCTCAATTTGTAAAAACCATTAGGTAAGCTGTAATAATCGAGGAGTTTGACACGAACTATTTTGATTTAACGACCACACTTTGAATTACGAAGATAAATAACACGATAAAATCAGCTTAGATTACTTGCCATCAACAGAATGACTTAAGTTAGATCGTAAACATGATATTGACACCATCTTGTTTATTACTGTTGTGGAAGTGGAATGGACAACATCTTACTAACATATGAGTCTATACATAACGGTCCCACTTTCCGGCCATTTCCTTTCATTGTCAAATTAAATTTGACCTTATTTTTGTCGTATTCTGGCCCTTACGACTAATTTGATTGCACGTTTGAAGCGAGAGATATAAAATACCTTAAGGTACTTTTTATTCCCCATTATTTCTAGGAAAGAAGCATGTTATTGCTACTCTCCTCACCGTATGTCATCCACGGACAAACAGGACGATCATTCAAATCCAGATTCAATGAACGCATACAAACTCTAAAGTCAAACAACAAAACTTCAATGAAATTCAAAACTAAACAAATTTGAAAACCAACATAAAATTTCTAAAATTCCGTTCAAAAAGCAAAAGAAAATCAGAATAATTTAATCAACACCATGTTGATACAAAAAAGGAACACAATATTCGAAACAATTTTACATATAAGAAAAAACACATATAATGACCACTAACCACTAAATCATACACATTTTCCAATTTAACATTTGTTTTCTTTTTAATAATTTTTATTTAATTTTGCAAGGTTTTGAACATTTTAGAAGGTAAACACATATGAAGATGGCATAGTTTCCGAAACCTGCGTTAGTTCAATAAAAAAAGGATGCTCAACTATTGTTTTATATTATAACTTTATTGTAAATGTTATTATAATACCTATAAATGTATATAAAAACTAATATATCTGTGTTTGTTCTTTATGCATTACTGAACCACTCATCGGATCGCCATGAAACTTTGAGAAGTTGTAGAATTCACTCCTGAGGAGGTTTTTGACACTCTTTCATTCACTTCAAACTCAAGGACTCCACCCCAGTGGCCTTTAAAAGTTTCAATGGAGTTAAATTATTTATTTGACACCATCGTTTGTTAGATAAAAAAATAAACACTTTTGAAATAGGCTAAGTGATGATTACTGAAATGTAACATTTTAAATAAATCACAACATTACTGTTTATATGTTAATCCCGAAGCAAGGCATGAGGAAACAGCCAGCCATTTGTATACAAAAACAAATATAATGATAATTTTATAATGTTTGTGTGACGTTTGAATTCGTTCGCGGTTACTGTATAAGCATGTCACAGAGTAATTTGGCGTGTATTAATACAGTGATCTAAACTAGTCATTGTAAACGTGACTCTACCGTTAAAGAGTACTAATATTTACATGTAATAAAGATATTTTAATATGAGATTGAATATTACTTTAAGATGGAAGTAACTTTTGGTCAATCTATAGTAACGAAGTAACATTCTCTAGATATTACTAGAACAGTGGCCGCCTTCCAAAGTCATTTGGCTCTCCAAACCAATTTGTTTCAAAACTAGAACACTATTTTATCTCTATTCCAATATTTCGATAAAAACCGTTGGCAATGTCTGTAAGCGAATGTAAATGTTTGAATATGTATCTTTAAATATAACTATTTAACGTGTGATTTTAGTATTTTGTTTGTGATATTTATTTACCAGATATACTATTATTATGTAAAATGTAAGCAATTACGAAATGTAATGTAACGGTCAAGAGATTTTTTGAAGTGCCAGAAATAAAGTACTGTTCAAGATCCAATATATTTAAACAATAACTAATAACTCTAATTAACCAAATCATATCCGAGTAAAAAAATATTTATACTTTTCTGAACTGGTAAGTAAAGAACTACAAATACTTTAATTGTCATTGTAATTTCTTTAACTGTCTAAATGTACATTCTATATGCCTGGTTTTTCCAACTAAAAGAAAACTACAGAGTAGAATTAATTTATCAATATTGTTATTACTAATACAAATTTGTCTTCGTTTATTTTCAAACTGACTGATAGTTTTAACTGGCAGAGTAAATTTGGACAAGTTAATTTATTACAATATAAAAGAAATATTACGAGAACTGCATAGTGTTGCCTTGCATATTACCACTAAGTACATAGTTACCGGAATATTTATGACACATTCATCACACAAATTAAAAATACTAGAGACATCTCACTGAGCCTTGGGAACCCTCTCTTAGACAGTATTCGCTCAGCTATAAATAGTTGAAATGATAATGAAATGAAATTAAAAATCTGTTTATTTCACTAAATGCACATAAAATATTATTAGTTATAGATAAATATGACATAACAACGACCCATCTACTGAATAAGGAACAAACATATTTTACAGTGTACTTCCCACCCCTTACACAACCATTATTTAACGGTCCTTATAACTATCCATTATATATAAGAACTATCCTTTTTAATAAGATATATTTCTGATTGACAATAGCAAACATTTCTTGTTTCACTTTTATTTTAAAACTAGGGGACACCCCTGCACGCTACGCATGCCACTCCCAACGATTGTAAGAGGAGCTCGGCCTGCGGCCTCGCCTAGGAACTCTACCTTTAGAGCCTTTACGGAACTCGGCCTACGGCCTCGCCAAGACGCTCTGCTAAAGGCCCCTTTGTGGATCTCGCCTATGGCCCTTCTAGTCTTTGTTTAGTATCAACTTAAGAGTTTGCAGTAATTGTTTTGTTGTTTTTATTAAATGGGAATAAAAGTATGATTTAAATATGCGTACAGATTACAATAGCATGTTATTTGACCAACCACATTGTGAAATGCATTTATTCTAAATTTAATTCTTACTTTACAAGATCAGTGATAAAAGGCATGAAACCCGCATTTCCAATCCTTGGAGTTTGCAGTGAAAGAGTATATTGTCAACAAATGATTCGAAATACGATTTACGTCTAGAGATTTCACATTATACAGCTTTCCTTGAGGTTTATATCGGATTGAAGAAATGCGTTAATTTTTCTTCTTTCACCTACCAGGTGATTATAATGATTTAAAGTCAGTATATTTCTGAATTACGTTTTATTACTTTAATCATATTTATGTATAAGGAAACTATAATAATTATGTGCTAATTGTATACAGGGTGTCTTAAAAGTCCCACCCCCCCCCCTATTAACTTTCTTATGAATACAGATAAAGTGATTTACTTCTGGGAATGTTTATATGACCAACTAAGGAGTTTTTTCATGTATGCAAATTTTTTACACCCCCTCTCAAAAGGGGGTAGTTTGGGGGTAAGTCAAAATTTTTAAATAGAAACTCCTATCAAATGATACATCATTTTAAAGGTAATATTAAAAGAAAAAGAATGGCGGAAACTAGAGGTCTCTAACATTAGTCTATCAAATTTGGTGGCAGTTTAAAGTTGGAATTATTTCATAAAACCCCCTAAGTAATTTTAGAACGGGAAAAATGGTCAAAATGCTGAACTCTCACCTCAATTTCACTCAGATGAGATGCTCGAAATGGCTGCCATGAACTTCTTGACAGTAAAAAAGCCTGGATTGAAAACCACGTCTCACATTTTGTAAGATTTCAGTCGTGATAAGGTGGCAGGCCTCTTCGATTCTTGTCCTTAATTCATCGAGGTTTGCGGGCTTTGTGTCGTAAACTTTACTTTTGAGGAAACTCCAAAAGAAAAAATCCAGAGGTGAAAGGTCATGTGAACGTGCCGGCCACTCTACCAAAGTGCCACGTCGACCTATCCATCTATCGGGAAACGTTTGGTCTAGGAATGTCCGGACAAGCATATTGTAATGTGGAGGAGCACCATCTTGCTGAAATACAGGCTCATAAGTACCTTGTACTACCTCATTTATTGCTGGGACAATGCCGTTCCGTAACATGTCCAAGTATTTAACGCCAGTTAAATTACCATCAATAAAGAATGGCCCAATAACAGAGTTTCCCAAAATTCCAGCCCATATATTTAATTTTTGTGGCTGTTGCGTATGGGCTTCAACCATCCAGTGGGGGTTACTGTTTGCCCAATAATGGCAGTTGCGCCGATTGACTGTCCCATGCAAAGAGAATGATGCTTCATCACTAAAACATATCTGTGATATTAAATTATTATTCTCTTCAATCTTCTGCAACATTTGCTCACAAAACTGAAGTCTTCGGTCAGGGTCGTCTTCATTTAATTCTTGATTTAACTGTACTTTGTACGGGTGGAACTTGTGACGCTTTAACACTTTGTGAACAGTATCTTTTGAAATTCCAACATCAAGGGCAGTGGACCGCAGAGATTCATGTGGGTTTGCAGCATAATTTGCTAAAACTTGAATTTGGATCTCTTCTGTCGCAATGGCAGGGCGCCCTGATCGTGGTGCATCTTTGACACTAAAGTTTGTTGGGAATTTGTTTACTAAACGTCTAATATATGCCCTGTCTACTGGTCTATCCGGATAGGCAGCATTAAATAAACGAACTGCTTCATGAACATTTCTCCTAGCTTTCCCATAGAACAATATCATCTCTACTTTATCTTCATTTGACCGAGCCATTTTTATTAAATACGAATAAAAAGAAATTTAACACAGTAACTGAACTGAAAGTGTTACACGTACTAACTAGTAACCTAATAAGAGATAAGGAAGGAGCCACTGGTATTCCCAGGTTGCCCTA
>JAQJVL010000037.1:0-147500 GCA_035578905.1 Stictocephala bisonia | reverse complement strand
CATATAGAGGGTTAGTACTCTTGTTTAAAAATATTTATTTTCTAATTTAGACTAGATTATGTATACTCAACGAGATTTGGATTATGCTGACAATTAGATAAACAAACCTTATTAATGGATGCAAAGGTAAATATAACAATTCAAAAATGTAATGCTCTGACAATTTCCATTGTAAAGCACAACTCAAAAGGCCTCGGGTAAAAACGTCACACCCATACACCTAGAGTAATATTGATCTTCCCTCCAACCCTTACGCCAATACAGGTATAGATCCTCCCGCACACCCACACACCAACAGAGGTATAGGACGCTCCCGCACACCCATACACCAGAGGTATAGATCCTCCCACACACCCATACACCTAGAGTAATATTGATCTTCCCTCCAACCCTTACGCCAATACAGGTATAGATCCTCCCGCACACCCATACACCAACAGAGGTATATATCCTCCCGCACACCCATACACCTAGAGTAATATTGATCTTACCTCCAACCCTTACGCCAATACAGGTATAGATCCTCCCACACACCCATACACCAACAGAGGTATATATCCTCCCACACACCCATACACCTAGAGTAATATTGATCTTCCCTCCAACCCTTACGCCAATACAGGTATAGATCCTCCCGCACACCCATACACCAACAGAGGTATATATCCTCCCGCACACCCATACACCTAGAGTAATATTGATCTTCCCTCCAACCCTTACGCCAATACAAGTATAGATCCTCCCGCACACCCATACACCAAGAGAGGTATATATCCTCCCGCACACCCATACACCTAGCGTAATATTGATCTTCCCTCCAACCCTTACGCCAATACAAGTATAGATCCTCCCGCACACCCATACACCTAGAGTAATATTGATCTTCCCTACAACCCTTACGCCAATACAGGTATAGATCCTCCCGCACAACCATACACCAACAGAGGTATATATCCTCCCGCACACCCATACACCTAGAGTAATATTGATCTTCCCTCCAACCCTTACGCCAATACAGGTATAGATCCTCCCGCACACCCATACACCTAGAGTAATATTGATCGTCCCTTCAACCCTTACGCCAATACAGGTATAGATCCTCCCGCACACCCACACACCAACAGAGGTATAGGACGCTCCCGCACACCCATACACCAACAGAGGTATAGATCCTCCCGCACACCCATACACCTAGATTAATATTGATTCCCTCCAACCCTTACGCCAATACAGATATAGATCCTCCCGCACACCCACACACCAACAGAGGTATAGGACGCTCCCGCACACCCATACACCAACAGAGGTATAGATCCTCCCGCACACTCATACACCTAGAGTAATATTGATCTTCCCTCCAACCCTTACGCCAATATAGGTATAGATCCTCCCGCAAACCCATACACCAACAGAGGTATAGATCCTCCCGCACACCCCTACACCTAGAGTAATATTGATCTTCCCTCCAACCCTTACGCCAATACAGATATAGATCCTCCCGCACACCCATACACCAACAGAGGTACAGGACGCTCCCGCACACACATACACCAACAGAGTTATAGATCCTCCCGCACACCCATACACCTAGAGTAATATTGATCTTCCCTCCAACCCTTACGCTAATACAGGTATAGATCCTCCCGCACACCCACACACCAACAAAGGTATAGGACACTCCCGCACACCCATACACCAACAGAGGTATAGATTCTCCCGCACACCCATACACCTAGAGTAATATTGATCTACCCTCCAACCCTTACGCCAAAACAGGTATAGATCCTCCCGCACACCCACACCCAGAGGTATAAGACAATCCCGCACACCCATACACCAACAGAGGTTTAGGACGCTCCCGCACACCCATACACCAACAGAGGTTTAGGACGCTCCCGCACACCCATACACCTAGAGTAATACTGATTCACCCTCGAACTCATACGCCAATAGAGGTATAGATCCTTCCTCCAACCCATACACTTAAGGTAACAATGATCCACCCTCCAACCAATACGCCAATAGAGGTATATTTCCTCCCGCAAACCCATACTACTAAAGTAATATTGATCCACCCTCCAACCAATACGCCAATAGAGGTATATTTCCTCCGGCAAACCCATACACCTAGAGTAATATTGATCTTCCCTCCAACCCATACGCCAATAGAGGTAAATATCCTCCCACAAACCCATACACCTAGAGTAATATTGATCTTCCCTCTAACCCATACGCCAATAGAGGTAAATATCCTCCCACAAACCCATACACCTAGAGTAATATTGATCTTCCCTCCAACCCATACGCCAATAGAGGTAAATATCCTCCCACAAACCCATACACCTAGAGTAATATTGATCCACCCTCCAAAGAATACGCCAATAGAAGTATATTTCCTCCCGCAAACCCATACTACTAAAGTAATATTGATCCACCCTCCAACCAATACGCCAATAGAGGTATATTTCCTCCCGCAAACCCATACTACTAAAGTAATATTGATCCACCCTCCAACCAATACGCCAATAGAGGTATATTTCCTCCCGCCCACTCATACACCTAGAGTAATATTAATCCACCCTCCAACCAATACGCCAATAGAGGTATATTTCCTCCCACCCACTCATACACCTAGAGTAATATTGATCCACGCTCCAACCCATACGCCAATAGAGGTATATATCCTCCCACACTCCCATACACTTAGAGTATTATTGATCCAACCTCCCGCCCATACGCCAATAGAGGTATATTTCCTCCCGCCCACTCATACACCTAGAGTAATATTGATCCTTCTTCCAACACTTACACCAACAGATGATCAGATCCTCCCTCACACCCATACACCTAAAGTAATATTGATCCTCCCTCCAACCAATACGCCAATAGAGGTAAATATCCTCCCACACTCCCATACACTTAGAGTATTATTGAACCAACCTCCCGCCCATACGCCAATAGAGGTATATTTCCTCCCGCAAACCCATACACCTAGAGTAATATTGATCCTTCTTCCAACACCTACAACAACAGATGATCAGATCCTCCCTCACACCCATACACCTAAAGTAATATTGATCCTCCCTCCAACCAATACGCCAATAGAGGTAAATATCCTCCCACACTCCCATACACTTAGAGTATTATTGAACCAACCTCCCGCCCATACGCCAATAGAGGTATATTTCCTCCCGCAAACCCATACACCTAGAGTAATATTGATCCTTCTTCCAACACCTACAACAACAGATGATCAGATCCTCCCTCACACCCATACACCTAAAGTAATATTGATCCTACCTCCAACCAATACGCAAATAGAGGTATATATCCTCCCACACTCCCATACACTTAGAGTATTATTGATCCAACCTCCCGCCCATACGCCAATAGAGGTATATTTCCTCCGGCAAACCCATACACCTAGAGTAATATTGATCTTCCCTCCAACCCATACGCCAATAGAGGTAAATATCCTCCCACACACCCATACACTTAGAGTAATATCAATCCACCCTCCAACCAATACGCCAATAGAGGTATATATCCTCCCACACACCCATACACTTAGAGTAATATTGATCCACCCTCCAACCAATACGCCAATAGAGGTAAATATCCTCCCACACACCCATACACTTAGAGTAATATTGATCCACCCTCCAACCCATACGCCAATAGAGGTAAATATCCTCCCACACACCCATACACCTAGAGTAATATTGATCCACCCTCCAACCAATACGCCAATAGAGGTAAATATCCTCCCACACACCCATACACCTAGAGTAATATTGATCCACCCTCCAACCAATACGCCAATAGAGGTAAATGTCCTCCCACACACCCATACACCTAGAGTAATATTGATCCACCCTCTAACCAATACGCCAATATAGGTAAATATCCTCCCACACACCCATAAACATAGAGTAATATCGATCCACCCTCTAACCAATACGCCAATAGAGGTAAATATCCTCCCACACACCCATACACCTAGAGTAATATTGATCTTCCCTCCAACCCATACGCCAATAGAGGTAAATATCCTCCCACAAACCCATACACCTAGAGTAATATTGATCCACCCTCCAACCAATACGCCAATAGAGGTAAATATCCTCCCACACACCCATACACTTAGAGTAATATTGATCTTCCCTCCAACACATACGCCAATAGAGGTAAATATCCTCAAACACACCCATACACTTAGAGTAATATTGATCTTCCCTCCAACCCATACGCCAATAGAGGTAAATATCCTCCCACACACCCATACACTTAGAGTAATATTGATCTTCCCTCCAACCCATACGCCAATAGAGGTAAATATCCTCCCACACACCCATACACTTAGAGTAATATTGATCTTCCCTCCAACCCATACGCCAATATAGGTAAATATCCTCCCACACACCCATAAACATAGAGTAATATCGATCCACCCTCTAACTAATACGCCAATAGAGGTAAATATCCTCCCACACACCCATACACCTAGAGTATTATTGATCCAACCTCCCACCCATTCGCCAATAGAGGTATTGGATCCTCCCTCACACCCATACACCTAGAGTAATATTGATCCACCCTCCAACATTTACACCAACAGATTACTAGATCCTCCCTTACACGCAATATACACCTAGAGTAATATTTATCCACCCTCCAACCAATACGCCAATAGAGGTATATTTCCTCCCGCCCACTCATGCACTTAAAGTAATATCGATCCACCCTCCTACCAATACGCCAATAGAGGTAAATATCCTCCCACACACCCATACACTTAGAGTATTATTGATCCAACCTCCCACCCATTCACCAATAGAGGTAATGGATCCTCCCTCACACCCATACACCTAGAGTAATATTGATCCTTCCTCCAACATTTACACCAACAAATTACTAGATCCTCCCTCACACCCAATATACACTGTAACAATTGTTAATTGTCTCATTATAATGATTTTAGAGAATTGTGTCTAGAAAATGTTAAATATTGTAAGAACTGAGAGATTTAGGTGTTTGGTTCTTTTACCAAAAGTTTTCAATATAAATTCTCCAAGTTTTGAGAAAAATTCAGAATCTTCCCCTTTCAAATAAAAAAGTAGTTTTTTCCCATTTAAATTAGCTAAATAACCAGTATATTCACGTTGTTAATTTCCTGTCAATTTCATGCGACATGTTTTCTGAAGTCTACATGTTTGGTGAGTCTTACCTGTTCGGTTGTCCTGGTTTAGAGGGTTCTTATTGGTTGATTTAGCTTCTAGAGTAAGGAGGGGGTAAGTCCGTTGGTGGAAGGTTTGCGGGCGTTCGAGCAGTTTTAAGTAATCTTTTGGCGAGTGACCACGTTTGTTCTTCACGGCGATTTTAACCGTTCGGAGTCTTGTTTTCCGGATCGGCAATTTTTCCTTGTCGCTAGTGAGTGTGTGTGCGTATGTCGCGCTTTGTTTGTGGTCACGTTGTGGGTTAAAACCTCCAGGACAGCTACGTAAGTAATTTTTACAAGTTTTCTCTAGTTAGGTTTTTCAGTAGGGTTTTAGTAGTTAGGGTAAGATCCACCAAGCATGCGCGGTTAAAACTTGTTTCCTGTTTGTAGTCACTCTTCTAGTGACAGTTCTGAGAGTGCTTTGTTTTCTATTTAAAAAATTTTGTAAAAAAGGAAAATGTTTCAAGTCACTAAAAGCTGGTTATTTATTTCTTTTCAGATCTCCCGGAGGCAATTTCAATTTAACAATTTCAACTTTAAGAATTTTAATTTTGATTTGCAACTTTGATTTTGATTTTCAATTTGATTTCAATTTCAATTTTCAATTTTGAGATATTTTCAATTTTCTAAATTTTTGAATTAAGAATTAATTAATAAAAAAGGTTCTGGTCTGAAGATATTTGATTTGTTTTGATTTTTAATTTATTTGTTTTCCTTTAACTCAATAAAGAAAGCTCTTTTATTTTCGTTATTATTATTATTTGTTGAAGTTATAAGAAGAAAAATAAACACCATTTTTATCATTGAAGAAGTTTTATTTTCATCTCTCATTTAAGTTGTTCAACATATCAAAAATAAATAGTAGCTTTAAGTTAAGGCTACAACACCTAGAGTAATATTGATCCACCCTCCAACCAATACGCCAATAGAGGTATATTTCCTCCCGCCCACTCATGCACTTAGAGTAATATTGATCCACCCTCCAACCAATACGCCAATAGAGGTATATTTCCTCCCGCCCACTCATGCACTTAGAGTAATATCGACCCACCCTCCAACAAATACGCCAATAGAGGTAAATATCCTCCCACAAACCCATACACCTAGAGTATTATTGATCCACCCTCCAACCAATACGCCAATAGAGGTATATTTCCTCCCGCCCACTCATGCACTTAGAGTAATATCGATCCACCCTCCAACAAATACGCCAATAGAGGTAAATATCCTCCCACAAACCCATACACCTAGAGTAATATCGATCCACCCTCCAACCAATACGCCAATAGAGGTATATTTCCTCCCGCCCACTCATGCACTTAGAGTAATATCGATCCACCCTCCAACAAATACGCCAATAGAGGTAAATATCCTCCCACACCCATACACTTAGAGTAATATTGATCCACCCTCCAACAAATACGCCAATAGAGGTAAATATCCTCCCACAAACCCATACACCTAGAGTAATATCGATCCACCCTCCAACCAATACGCCAATAGAGGTATATTTCCTCCCGCCCACTCATGCACTTAGAGTAATATCGATCCACCCTCCAACAAATACGCCAATAGAGGTAAATATCCTCCCACAAACCCATACACCTAGAGTAATATCGATCCACCCTCCAACCAATACGCCATTAGAGGTAAATATCCTCCCACACACCCATACACTTAGAGTATTATTGATCCACCCTCCAACCAATACGCCAATAGAGGTATATTTCCTCCCGCCCACTCATGCACTTAGAGTAATATCGATCCACCCTCCAACAAATACGCCAATAGAGGTAAATATCCTCCCACAAACCCATACACTTAGAGTAATATTGATCCACCCTCCAACCAATACGCCAATAGAGGTATATTTCCTCCCGCCCACTCATGCACTTAGAGTAATATCGATCCACCCTCCAACAAATACGCCAATAGAGGTAAATATCCTCCCACAAACCCATACACCTAGAGTAATATCGATCCACCCTCCAACCAATACGCCAATAGAGGTATATTTCCTCCCGCCCACTCATGCACTTAGAGTACTATCGATCCACCCTCCAACAAATACGCCAATAGAGGTAAATATCCTCCCACACACCCATACACTTAGAGTATTATTGATCCAACCTCCCACCCATTCGCCAATAGAGGTATTGGATCCTCCCTCACACCCATACACGTAAAGTAATATCGATCCACCCTCCAACCAATACGCCAATAGAGGTAAATATCCTCCCACACACCCATACACTTAGAGTATTATTGATCCAACCTCCCACCCATACGCCAATAGAGGTATATTTCCTCCCGCAAACCCATACACCTAGAGTAATATTGATCCTCCCTCCAACCCATACGCCAATAAAGGTAAATAACCTCCCACACACCCATACACTTAGAGTATTATTGATCCAACCTCCCACCCATTCGCCAATAGAGGTATAGATCCTCCCGCCCACCCATACATCTAGAGTAATATTGTTCCACTCTCAAACCCATACGCCAATAGAGGGTATTGGACCCTCCCTCACACACATACACTGGCAGTGATATTGATCCTTCCATACACCCAAATACCTACTTTGGTATTGACCCACCCCCCTACCAATCATACACTACAATTCTAACTCACACCCATACGCCTACAATGGTGTTGATCCTCCCTCCTACACAAATTCCAACATAGCTATTTTCCGGCACACCTATACCCCTACTGTGGTATAAACCCATCCTCCTAACCATATACCAACAAGGGTATTTTCCTGCACACTCAAACACCTACAGTGTTTGGGCAACCTTCCTACTCATACTAGGTGCCCACAAAGGTATTGTCCTCCCACACAACCATACACTTGCAGTGGTATTGACCACACTTACGCACAGAGTGAATTATGGACCCTTCACCTAACCAAAATATTTAATTCTAGATACAGTAGCCAGTAATAGCTAATATTAAATATTATCCATTGAATGTTACATACACCTTTTTTGTAAGTATAAAAAATAATTAATGTTAATGGCCGATTAATGTTAAAGAAATTTGTTTGCTCAAGATTCATAACTACTATTTATACTAACCATCAGTTTAGTTAAATATTTACTTTAACTGACATATTGATAATGCTGCATTAATGCCTAATTAATTGTCTAATTGAATTCATGTTATATTCCTACATGTGATGGGTGTAAGAGGTCTTTCTTATCTCGTCAGAATGGAAGAATCATTAGTGTGGTGCGTTTTAGAGGTCCTTATAACTTCGTCAGAATGGAAGATTATTTATATTGTACGTGTGACAGCAGTGAGATGTTCGACCAACATTTTCAGAATGGAAGAGTCATTCATACCATACGAATGATGAGTGCTAAAGATCCTACTTATACCGTGAGAATGGATAAGCAGTCATGTCATTAATGTGATGGGTATGATATGTCCTAGCAATATCGTCAGAATGGAAGCGTCATTCATAGGTATGAGATGTCCTAGCAATATCATCATAATGGAAGAGTCATTCATACCATACGTTTGGTGAGTGTGAAAGGTCCTACTTATATCATGAGAATGGATAAGCAATCATGTCATTAATGTGATGGGTATGAGATGTCCTAGCAATATCGTCAGAATGGAAGAGTCATTCATATCATACGTGTGATGAGTGTGAAAGGTCCTACTTATACCGTGAGAATGGATAAGCAGTCATGTCATTAGTGTGATGGGTATGATATGTCCTAGCAATATCATCATAATGGAAGCGTCATTCATGGGTATGAGATGTCCTAGCAATATCATCATAATGGAAGAAGGATCATCCATACCATATGTGTGATGGGTATGACACATCCTACCAATATCGTCAGAATGGAAGACTCTTTCATACCATACGTGTGATGAGCGTGAAAGGTCCTACTTACATCGTGAAAATGGATAAGCCGTCATGTCATTAGGGTGATGGGAATGAGAGGTCTTACTACATCATCAGAATGGAAGAGTCATTCATACCATACGTGTGTTGAGCGTGAAAGGTCCTACTTACATCGTGAAAATGGATAAGCCATCATGTCATTAGGGTGATGGGAATGAGAGGTCTTACTACATCATCAGAATGGAAGGGTCATTCATACCATACGTGTGATGAGTGTGAAAGGTCCTACTTACATCGTGAAAATGGATAAGCCGTCATGTCATTAGGGTGATGGGAATGAGAGGTCTTACTACATCATCAGAATGGAAGAGTTATTCACGTTATTAGTGTAATGTATATGAGAGGTCCTAGTTAAATTGTCATACTGGATGAGTCATTCAAATCATTAGTGTGATAGGTATGACAGGTTCTTCTTACATCGTCAGACTGTATGAGTCATTTATGTCATCAATGAGATATGTATGAGACGTCCTACATACATTTTCAGGACGTATGAGTCATTGATGTCATCAGTGAGATTTGTATGAAAGGTCCTACTTACATTGGCAGAATGAATGAATCATTTATGTAATTAGTGTCAAGAATATTTGAAGTCCTCCTTACATCGTCAAAATATAAATGTAATTTATACTACAAGTAAAATGTGTGTGACTACGTATATCTTGAGAATAGTAGTGTTATACATATTTTACGAGTAAAATATGAGAAGAGTACCACATAAATGATAAAACTGAAGAGTCATTTATGTGAGTGGAAGGGTGAAAGTTTGGCCACTTATATTGTCCATATTTAAGGGTCATTTATGTCATAGGTGTGCAGGGTGTGAAATTAGTTTCCACCATGTCAGCACTGAAAGATCGTATTTCTCAAATATTTTATACAACTAACAGATATTGTTTGCAGTGATGGGTAATTTTTATTCATTACGAAGTAGAAATATACTGTAAATTAAAAATATTTAAGTGTATTAAAAAGAGAAACCTATAAATGTATTGTTATATTAGGGTAGAAGAAACGCATGCTTTTTTACATTCAGAGTAGGAGAAAAGGCATCAATAATGTAAAACACATTATTAATGTTATCGGCAGATTAAGGAATCGAAAACATAAAAGTATGTACGTTGTGATTACAAACAGTATTTATATATTTAGGACATAGTATAAATACTCAACAAATATACTTGAGAAATGTGTTGTATATTTGATCCACATTTTCAGTATAATGACTAATAAAAGGAAAAATAACGTAGTTGTAAAAAGTTAAATATTGCCTCTAATATACTTGATGGAGTGTCCATTTTCATTGCTAGCTTATTTTTCATAGCTTTTATGATTTATAAATATAATATAATGACGTTTTTCATAAAACGGAGTCAGTTAATAAATAAAATATAGTCAATACTACTTACTAACTGCGTTACGAACACTGTACAGTATTTAAAATGTTATCTAAGAATGACAAAACCTATTTAGAGGTTAAAGGTGCTCTCTGCATTATAGCCTCAGACTGTTAAATTATTTCCTTAATAATCCTCATTTAAATTGTAAAATTTGACAATTTCAACATAAAACTGTAGTCTCTCTTGCTCCTTGAATTATTAGTATTCGTTCTGTACCTTCACAATATGTAATTTATTAGTGTAGAAAATCTACAACGTTCAACACCCACTGGCTAAAAAGTAGGTAATTAATTTAAATTATTAATGTCATGTTAAAACCGATAGTAATTATTTTAAAATCGTAATTTTTACAAGCAACTGTATATTATACAGTTGTATTTTTAAGTTTTATATTGAATTTATTATATTTTTTTAACAATTATAACAAACAATTAAATACCATTTAACTAGGTATTTAATTGTTTTTAGTGATTATTGAACTGTATTTTTAACTAATAGATTAATTATTATATCATTTCCTTTCTGAAAGATCGAAATCTGGTACTAATATCCTCATGAATTATCTAAAAATTGACTTTTAAAATTAATCTGCTTACAGTACCTGATAAAAATTCTATCATACAAATGTTCACTAACTTTTAACTTGTTGAAAATCTTTTTCAGACTTTGGTTAACCTTTTATGGTTATACGTACTCATCAAGGACACTGATCACTGAAAATTTCAGAAATTTTTTAAGCGTAAACTTTATCAAAATTCAACCCTTGCTAAAAAAAAATATAAAAGGAAGTGAATGAATGGTATTTCGGACCAACGTATGTCTTAAATAAATGTCAATTAATATCAGAGGTCCCAAATTCAAAATATTCAAAATTCTAACCAATAATGATCGGAGATTAAATTCATATGGACTTTACTTAAGAGATCTATAACTATTGTAAGTAATAAAATATCCACAAAAGGGGAAAAGTACTGAATCTATACATTGTAAAATGTTCAAACTGTAAGAAATATCCTGAACCACAAATGGGGCTTATTGATATATGAATACTATGTTTACAGGAGTGAGCAGGACGAATTAAAAGGATATTTTCAGTCCAAATCCATAAAACTGACATAATTCTCTTTATAGTGAGTACACATTTTAAACAAAATACAAAATTTAATTAGTAGCAAACGAAATTGCATGAAAACACAAGGTATAAATATGGTTATAAAATCAATGAGGATAGTTTATATATGTGTTATAAGTAAGATCAATACATGTATTATCCTACATACGCACAAGTATATGTAAAAGTTATAGTTTATACCTCGACTTTATTATTACTGTAATCAAAAGCCCAATAACTCGTTATAATACAACAAATCTTAGATCGCTCAGAGATTCAGCAAACACGAAAAATTGCCATGATCAATAATACCTATTGTAAAAATGGCGCCATCGAGAACCAGAGTTGCTGAGCTCTCGCACTTCCGGAGGATCCTGGTTCGGGGTAGAGGAGGTTTGGCACCTGGGGCGGGGGTGCTGGATGTGGTTGCCCCCTGGGTTTGGAGTGGTAGCTTCGACGCCTTTGAAGGCTTATCCATTTTCCTTTATCTACACCACCTAGCAAAACCTTAACAGTGCTCGTTGGTTATTCGTTTCTAACTCAGTTTAATGATTCGTTAATTTTAAGTAATATAATTCTGTTATTGTTAAGAAATAATGGTAAAATAATTAAGGAACTACTTAAGAACAATTAAGAAAATTAATAGTTTGTATTGACTATAATTTTCAATTGAACAAATTTTAACCTGAAGAAATTTAAATAAGTAAATAACAATGAATTTTTTTTAATATTCAAAATACCTATTTAGCCACAGTTGGGATCGAAAAATTTTAAATTTTGGTAGGTAGCTAAACTTGTTATAGCTTTTATTAGGAAAATATACACAGCCTTAACCTATATAACAGGTTTAAAGTAAAATTGTGTCACTTTTTTATTATTAGATTTTAATTTTTTTTATGGCTACCTATAATTTTTAACTTTGTTGCTAATTTTTAATGTTTTACATGATATTAAATAAATAAAAGAAACAATTTTTTTTTTAATTTTATCATTTATAACTTACTAAACTTTACTGTTATAAGCATATTAAATTAATTTGCAACTAAGTATTTTAAGGTTTATATTGAAACTAAAATTAATTACAATCAGCTGTTGTAAACTTAAAAGAGAGAATAATATACACAGCGCCATTAGAAACTGCTACATGACTGCGCGACCCGATACCACGGCGGACTGCGGGCCGCAGCCACGTGGTGACAGGTGGTGACTAGTAGGGCGCGCAAGCGCGGCACCCCCTACCACCCCACCAATATCCCTACGGAGTCTGACGTCACTATCGAGAGTCCTAAGCATTACCGTTCCAACTGAATGGGAATCCAATTCTGCAGCTTCTTTATTGAATAAAGTCTCCTGTTTCACGGATGCGCTGACCTAGTTCTTCCAATTTATAATTCACCCAGACCTCAACTCCTTTCATGTAGGCTTAAGAATCTACATCAAGAACTCCTTAAACTCATGTCAAACCGGTTTTCTTTTAGGAGAGGCCAATTTCTTTTATAACCTTACTCTGCCCATTCCCCAAATCCCATTGATCGGTGCGGAAAACTTATCAGACCAGAGTAAGAGGTGAAAGATAAATATTGATGAAAAAACTAACAGGCAAATCCAGGATTCGAACTAGTTCTACCTCTAACCATGACATCTTAGACCGATCGGCCACCACTTTTCACTACTAGTGGGATGTATATAGTAGTTAGAGTTGTTGCATGCAGTCTAGAAGGCATAAGTAAATTTTATAAAGAAATATTTAAATGAATTTATTACATCTATCTGATAATTTTATAAATGGTAACAAATTTAATACTAGGAGATATAACATGACTATATTTGAAATATGTATCTTAAAGAGGGTAATTTATTATTGTTTTTATTGAGCTATATCACAATATTATAGATAACAATATATCACATAAGACATGCACAGACTGTACAACATCAACATACGGGACACAATGACTTGACTTACCCGAAAAATGGGCAGGCCTTACCTGGAAAGTATATTAAACTGGCAAAAGAGATTATTTATTTGGGCCTCAATCTATTTTGACTCACAAATAAGGTAAAATGTGAGTAAAAGTAAAATAAAATATTAGGATATATAACATTTTATACATTACTTAACATTGAATAGTTGGAGAAGCAATAATTTTGTTCTTATTTTTAGTTTTCTTCTTTTCCTTTTTTTCAATTCCTTTCCAATATCCTATATTGAATAAAGTCTCCTATTTCATGGAAGCTCTGAACTAGTTCTTCCAATTTATAACTCACCCATACGTCGACTATTTAATTTCAAATAGGATTTCAAATATTTATCTTTCATTTTAATCAGTTTGAGTCTTTAAATCAGCACTATCAATACGTGCTGATACTGGTAACACAAAAGCATTAAGAGTAAATACATACACATAACTATCGACCAATGTCAGTTCTCACTATCTACAAAAGATTTTTAAAAAATACACAGTAAAAGTGAAGAAGCAAAACTGAAACACAAAGAGGCAGAAGAGGGTACACATATACAGCCAATCCATATGACCATGCACCCATCGACAGAGGACAGACCTTGGGGATCCAAGAGGTTGGAGAGGAGACGGAGCTTGTGAAGAGCGGACGACAGCCGGGTCAGGAGGTCCATGTCTAAAGCGGTCACTCTGAAATATACAACAGCCAGCTGTTACGCTTTACTAATTACTACACTAAAAGCTGGGCGATAAAACAAAATACTAAGCGGCACTGTTTATGTACTACGCAAACAGCCAGCCTCGAACACAAGCTGCAATATAATACATCTTGCGTAAAACAACGAGAGTATATTGAACAATATATGTCAGGGTTGATGTTAAATTATGTTTACTAATTTAAATGTTCCTTCTTTAATACTCACAGAACATGATTGTAGTAAAAGGAAGTAATAATATTAGTATATAAACATATTACTACAGCTATTTTACTTGTATTTTCCATGAAAACTATAGAGTAATATTTAGTTGACTATCTAAAATACTCATCAAAATATTTTTTTTATTTTAATTTATACTTGCTCACTCATAACTTTTCACAGCACAAATAATACGAGTTGTTAGCTAAAGCAATAAACACAACAATAGAAACATTTTTACTAAGGATTTATTTGGAAAATAAAGGTATGGTTTATACCTGGTTTAATCATAATGAAAATTCACCAACGACGTCAGGACATTGTTTGCCAGCAATGCGGCTTGTAAATTATAAATTATTTCCGCAGAGCTCTGTGCTTTGTACTGCATGTCCCCGCATCCCTATAGAACTTACTCTCAATAAATTCTTACCTTCTGAGAAACTGCGGGTTCATTTTATCTTTTATGTCGCCAGGTCCTAAAATAAACGTAGTCTGGTTTTAGTCGTTTAAAATATTTATCCCTCAAAATATCAATTTCTCATGAGCTTTTTACGGCCACCGAAAGAAAAATAAAATAAGTGGGTTCTATTTAGTTTCTTGATACTAAATATGTTCAAGGAAGATTTAAGTTAATGCAGTGTATGTTTTAACAAAATAAATACCTGAGTTGTATGTCGTAAACGTTTGCTGACGGGACATATATTGACCGGTTAGGTAATATGTCTTGTCAGAGCCATACTTGCACAAGCCCGTGGCTCCAGTAAAATGGGATTATTTGGCAGAGGGCCAGTGCCCCACGTAATATTTACGGTTTCCGCAGCAGGCACTGCAGTCTAGGCCAAGGTCATGCTGGAACACTATCCGAAATTAGATTGTTCCAAGTTTATAGCAACGCTTTCAGGGAGTTTTAAAAACTATCCCATGAAAGTTAATGCCTTTAGGATAAAAACTACTGATCATAAATATTAATCTTGTATAGCTATAATAGAAAAATACAATTTTAGCCTGGTTTATGATGGCTATTGTAAAATAAGGTCATGATAGTTTTGTAATATAAAAAGAATTATTATACTATAAATAAGATGACGTAGTATTTTATTTCACTAATATATTACTTTTCATACATTTTTGTCAATAAAATTCAAAACTGGCTTAAATTTGCTCAGCTGTTAGAAATGAAACAGTGGAACAACATACTATGCTTAAACTCCCCCTCCACCCCTAAAATCTCCTTTTCCTAAGTTGATAACGGACTTTTATCCCTTAAGGTGGAGTGCCCAAAAGGAGCAACTTAAAAAAGGGGTGCATACCAAGAGCAAAATTGTACATAGAATTAAAGTCCTTCCTTTGGCGAACACAATGTCTAATATCTGACCTTCACCTTCATACAATTGCAGGATGATTAAAGCTATAAACTTGGGATTACTGAAATATTCCTAGTCTTCATTCATTTGAACTGGATTTATTGCAAGGGGGTCGATGAGTGAATTTGCATCCGTAAAATCTCAAAGATGGTATCGTTAGGATAAATCTAAAGGTAAAAAAATTTAAGTGAAATTTTAAGACAATATTGAGCAATATACTAAGTTAAAAGCGATAGATTACGTAATATATGAAAAATTGAAAATGTAGTACAGTTTAAAATGAATAATAGATTATTTCATGTCTAATAAATTCTCAAAATATTTTCAATCTACAATTTAATAGTGATATGTGTTCCAACAGCCCTTGTTAACATTTTTTAGCATCTGAGCAGATATTACCACTGCTTCATGTGTTATTTTGTGTAATAGGTATCTTATTTATTTTATTCTTTTTAAATACACTAATCTTCTTTTTAAATATACTAAGTCCTTCCACCATAGATAACTAATCTATGCAATAAAATTATTCAGAGTTAGGGGACTAACCATTCAGGTACAATGAATACACAAGAATATACAAGGAGTTTTTTTGATGAACACTTTCAGCCCAGTCCAGTGTACGGGAAGTTCTGACACTTTAGAGAGCTTGGCGATTAGCCCACTTTGTTTTGAAACTATGCTATTTAAGCGTCCCCAAAAGTGTTCTAGCAGGCCAATAGGTTTTTATAAAGTAAACAGCCATAGTGTAAAAATATTTATATCCCAGTGAAGTTAATCTATGTTGATAAAATTAAAACGTGTTCAATTATACCTTAGTTCGGCATGTGCATTTATTGTTATGAAACATGATAAATACCTGTGATTTTTTTGCGAAAAGAAACTATGCCCAAACAGGATTCTAAAAGGTCCGATGCGCAAAGAGGATATGATGAGAAAAGTTTTATACATTTAAGCTTTTCACTCAATACATGATGAACTTAGTTTTGAAACTCTAGTTGTTAAAATAAAATATTTTGTTGCTACTTGTCTTAGCAAGTTGGAAAGGAATTTAATGACTATTTTGAGTATAAATGTGATAGTTTTTGCTCTAAAAAAAGTAGGAGTAAAAACTTTATTAATATACTGTTTTGAATATCAGAGAAAACTACCTTATTTTGTTCCCAGGTTAGGATGGTTTCTCGGTGTAGGGCTAATTTAAGATTATCGGTTTCAAAGTGTGTAGCTTTCAGTATATTTCGAATAAAAATATTAATATGATGTGGTTTCTATGAAATTTTCACTGCCTTCAGGAGAAAGAGATTTATAAATTACTATACTTTGGAAATATAGCTCTGTTTTGGGTTTCAGTAATTTACGCAACCCTCTGTTATTATTTTAAATAAATTTCAAAGTAATTGGGATTTTATAAGTACAGTTTTTTAGCTAAATTACATTAATGAAAACAATATCTGATTAAGAATAATAATCACAAACTAAGTCTTAATATAATTTGTTGTCAGCAGAAAAATATTTAATTTTCATCATAAATTCATAGACAAGTATGACGTTGTAAACCACTGTATTCGTGTACTTCAGCAATCCGTAGGAAGTTGGTATTATCAACGCAACATAATTGTAGCAAATGTCACATTACTAAATCAAATAATTGTGTTATTGAATGGAACAATATTTAATCATTTATTTAAATTGTTTTATATTAATTTAAACCATACCATAAAAGGTATGAATTTCTGTACAAATAAAGTTGAAACAAATGCAAAATGACTCATAAATTCCTGTTGAAATTTATAAATCCACCTTTGAAAGTTTAAGAGTTATGGAAGTTATTGGAGTTATTGTCTTATTAATAAAATTATTACACTGTGAATATTGACTTTCAGCACTGTGAATATGCTGTGTTCTTGACATCATTACATAGCATTAAATCAACAAACAAAAACAACAATAATATAATTATACCCGACAGTGAGCGACCTTCATGTTAAATTTAGGGTATGTAGGGGTTCCAGCGGCGTAGGGGAATCGTTCCCCCACTGAGCTGCCTTATTTCACGGACGTAACTAATTTTCACCTTCAAATATTCAACTTCCGTAACAGTGTTAAGTTAAAAAAAATAAGTGAAATTTATTTAACTTAATAATTTATTAACTGAGAGTTTAACTGCTGTTTATTGTTTACATTATTATTTATTGTATTATACGCAAAATAAATAATGAGTATTTAACTGAACACAATAAATATGTTTAAGAATATTTTACTGTGATACATTAATGTGTTTTTGAGTAATAAAAGTGTAACGTAGAGGCACAGTGAGAATAATTAAAATTCTTGTTGGTCCAGCTATTATAAAAATTCTTAAAACTTGTAATATAAAATTACATATTTAATAACATGGATTTATCGTAGGCCAATTAGTTTCTTAGTAAACAGCTTTCAAACTCGGGTACACATAATTTCAGTGTCGACAGTTGTAGGATCACAAAGTATGTTAGTTCTATTTATCCATTGTTGTTATACATAATATTAAACGAAATGTTAGTAAGCAAATTATGTTTAATGTTAGTTAGACATTTTAAATATAATGTCGTAGGTCACACCAATACATCTACAGACATGTAATGAAAGGTTTTAAGGTTAGACGTTAGAAAGGACTGCCTAGTCCTAACCTCACCTAGAACGATAAAGAGGATTGTCATTTTATTCTTTCATAAAATGTTTTAATGCAACACATAACAAATTTAGAATAAAACTATTTAAGAAAAATCTGAATTGTTGTACGTATTTTATGGAAGTTCCCATAAACATTGTTTGTATAAAAATGCATTAGAAATTGTTTCTCTATGAGGTGCCATAGGAATATCTTTTTTGGGATTAATATTTTGTATCCAGTAAAAATATGAAAACAACGAAAAATTAAACAGTTAAAATAGTTTTAAATCACCTGAAAACTAGTTAGATTAATTACAACAAACAATTGGGAAAATAAGTTAAAGAGCGTGATTATTTTACCTGAAAAGATAGTAGCCTATGTGTGCTAAAATTGTTAGGATAGTATTTTATTTGTGTAACTAGTTTAAACTTAATTAAAATGTAACAACATTTTCAAGTTACAAGCTGACTTACACCTTAGCTTACTTTGTGTAGTATTTATTAGTGTGTAGATCAAAACTCATACTCTTACATTTTTTAAGGAAAATTTAAGAGGACGGTAAATTATTGAATTACTGATGGATATACATAAAGTCACGTAATTTTTATTTCTTACAGTTTATCTCAACATTGATTGAGTTTACCTTAATTGATTGTTTAGTTATTTGTCGTGTTATATATTTTTATTTACTGTATGACCTTGTATACAAGGTGACAATTAAGTCTTAGGACAACTTTATAGCTTTTAAATGACAAGAGATATCACAGCCAAATTTGGCATACCGTTATTCTCAATAGTAAGCTGATTTTCTGTGTACATGGTGATCAGATGTCATTTTTGCGGGACGGTCCGTTAGGAGTAAGAAGAAAATCTTTAACGGCAGCCTATGTTAATTTGTATATCATTTTAAAGGTCTAGTTAAACTAAAAACAATGCCGCAAACTGGCCTTAAAATGGTTGATCCAGTCGGAAGTAATTACTGTTCAAATTTAAAAAGGTTTTGAAAATATTGTATTTACGAATAACAGAAAGTTACGAGTTGGAGGGAACACTTAATGAACCCCTTAAAAAGTCAGGGAAACGAGCCAGCCACTCAATCCACCATAATATCTATGTATTGTCTCACTTGAACACCATAGTATGGTATCTTGTTGCAAAAAACATGTTTGGAAGTCAGCGGCAAGACTAGCTTGTAGAGCAGGAATTATCTCATTTTGGAGCATATCTTGATAAATGTTAGTATTTAAATTTCCATTCAATTATGCCCCAGTAAGTTTTCCTTTTAACTTGTAACTTTTTGTTATTCGTAAATACAATGAATAAAAGTACAATAATCTTTAAAACTTTGAACAACAATTACTTCCGACTGGATCAACCCTTTTAAGTCCGGTTTGCGGCATTGTTTTCAGTTTAACTTGACTTTTAAAATTATTTACAACTCAACATAGGCCTCGTTTTCTTCTACTTTTAACGGAACATCCCCTTAATATGACATATGATCACCACGTACACATAAAAGTAGCTTACTATTACCAGTAATGGTATGCCAAATTTGGTTGTGATAACTCTTGTCTTTTAAAAGTAATAAAGTCTTCCTAATATGTAATTGTCACCCTGTATATATTTAGTATTGCTACAATTTTTGTAGAACCAATTTATAATATTAGGAATCATAAATAATCCAACACTGAGACAACAATTTGAACAGTAAATATATGGTTATGAAAAAATCTTACAAGTTTATTGAAAATTAACTGTTAATGAATATAAAATGTTTCAAAACAGAACACAGAGTAAAAATATTCTTTTGGTAACTAAAAGAAAAGAAATAGTACTTTTATTCGTCATTTTTCTACAAGGCTTTAGAAAACCACTCATTTGAAAAAGCCTCCGGGTGGAATAGGCTATATAACACCAGTAGTAAAAACATAGCAAACAACTTTTAATGAAACGAGTTTGATGTCATTAATGCGTTTTTATGGGTTCTTTTATTGCTTCGCTGGTTGTATCTATTTTTAATGAACAGTACATTAAAATATTCAATGATGATTTATTTATTTCTTCTCTGCAGTAAATTTTATCCATGGTAATGAATACTAACTTGTTCAGGTCGTTGAGGGCTACGTTCCTGGACCCTCTAAACGTGTCAAACTTAGACTACACTTTTACGATAACAGTCTGCTTGTGTCAATTATTAAATAGCTCGACATTCAACCTCATGGGGGAGGTCTATTAATAAGTTCATTAGATTCAGCATATTTTGTTTTATTTTACTATCTACGCTAGTGGCATGTTTTACATTACATGCAAACGTTGTTGAGAAACAACTGTCCAAACCCCTTTGACAATTTTAAGTGGACCGCCCAACATTTGAACGCGTGACCCTCTGCATTGGAAGCAGATGGGCCAACCACAGAGGCCGAAATAATTAATATTTCATATTCATAATTTGTTGAAAATATATTTTCATTTAGTAAATAAATGTAATTGATTTTCCAGCCTTGAGAGACATAATTTAAATATTTGCGTTAAGGTCAAGGTTTTTCTTATTCATATTCTTTCTACTTCAGTAGCATTTTATACAAATGACACAAAAGTCACCAAGACACAATAGTGCAAACCTCTTTGGCAGCTTATTAAGTGTACCTCACGGGAACTAAACCCGTGATATTTCAATTTGAAGCATAAATACTGACCACTAGGCTTTCAAGAGGATTTGTCTAAATTGTATACAAATAATATGACAAGGCTTTCAATAAAACGTTCCCGTCACTAATACTTTTCACACACTTGTAGTTGTAAATAAAATAGAAGAACGATGAAAATAAATATAAAATAAACAACAGAGATTATTTATCGACCTTAACAATAAACCGTTGTTTTGTATATGCATGAATAAATTTCTCGGCCGATGCAAAAGTTTGAATCTCTAACTATATTTGACTAGCACCAATATATTTAATGAGATATCCATTTTTATTACAATAAATATTGCAACCTAATTTAAAAATACCTGTAATTTTTTTACTTTTACCGTTGCTAATTTCTGCTAATGTTTTACACACACAATAACATCAGTAAAAGGTAAACTATTTCATAAGTAGTCCAGAAACAGCTGATTCATAAAACTCTTAAAAAAGTCTCACAATTTTAACCATAAACATGTTTTGCTGCTGGTTTTAAATGATCTATCTTTGCTAAAAAGTATAAATTCAGTATTAGGATTCGTCATTTTAAGCTATACAAAAATGTTTTCAACTAGAATAAATTAATAAATAACATTAACAATTTTTTTAGTATTTTTCACATAAAAATTATTAAAATGCGCTCAGTCGTTTCCTCAGTCAACAAAATGTGGGTTTTCACAGACTACAGAATAATAAAGCTAATGATTTAGATAAAGGAAACTTGGAATATATACATTTATATAGATGACACAAAATAAATTATAAATTAAGAGTGAGACTGAGAAATTGAGAAGAAAGAGCCCTAGCATTTAGATATGGTATAGCAGAGATTAGTGGAACGTTACTATAAAAATTAGAAACATCTACAATTATTACAAAACTACAATTACAAATTTTCGATATCTAAAATTTAAAACCGCCTGTGAGTCATAGTGGTTTCTAACCCACTTATAGTACATAGGCCTACCTGTATTATATGAAACGTTGCGATCTATGTAATTATATGGTTGGATACATTAAACATTGCCCAAGTTTAAAGAGTTAACTATCCGTGTTTACTATCCGAAACTACCATAAAATATCGGGTGTTTTATTGGAAAAAATTGAGTTGGATTTGATATTGGATAGTGTTGGCCATTTATAAAAGTGTTATATAGACAATTTTAATATTCTCTAAAAACGAGGGAATGTTCCCCATTTAAAGTTAGCTGTCAGCTTTACAAGATCCCAATGGTAGTACTGTTAGGAAAATACCCCATATACCTGCCAATACAAATTATTTCTTTCGTGTTTCTCCTAATAGTTATTTCTTGGTATAGTAAATAAAATTAGTTAAAATTGATTTATGTAAATACAGGCACATTCCACTTTTAAGAGTACATTGGTAAAGCATTACCATTTAGAAACAAATCATTGTCTTTTGGTTTCAAAGAGTATTTCTAGGGTGGTTTGAAAATTACACATTGAAAGAATAATAGAGGAGGTATATAAATAAAAGGGAATAAAATCTGGCTGTAATATAAACAACTACGATTTTATAAAGAAGGTGCTATAAAACATTAATGGCGTTTTTAAATGCTAGGTTCAGTATAAAAACGCCATAAACTGTGGGTGATATAAAGTACGTACTTGCTAGTAGTCACATAGGAAACTGTTTTATATGGTTCAATTGGTATACTCTTTGAATTAATGAAAATACATAAAATAAGGTATATTTAAATATTTAACTAAAAATTATTAAAACGAAAATATTTTTATCAATTTGTTTCTAACAGGTTTTGTAATAGTTAAAACACATTGTAAAAGGAACTAGTATACAAAATAATATAAAAAGATATTATATAAAGAAGGGAAAATTAAATAAATAAAAACTCATGGAACTATTTCTAACAAAATTATTACTAAATAAAAATAACGTTTTATAAACAGAAGTTAGTACAAAAAATAACAAATAAAATATTTAAATTGTACAGAAATGTAATTTATCATAGTAAGTAATTATTTATATATTTAACTAAAGTTTAACTAAGTACTTAACGTTATCATTATATAAAAAAACTTTATTACAAAATGTTTTATTATTTTTAGATAAAAAATACATTAAAACTCATTTAAACTGAATAATGCCATCATTAAGGAAACCAAGTTACATCATTAGGAGCTAACGAAGCAAGAAGACTTTAAATTAATTTCTTTCTTACAAAAATAACGTTTAAAAATAACAAATGTTTTCTAATGATACATCTTTGGTCATTAATTTAAGGAAGTATTCGAAATCATAAATATTATATTTTCTGCTCTTAATTTACTGATACAAAAGTATGGTTCTATTAATAAATATGAAATTGAATATAAATTATTATTAATATACAGTAGCCAATACTAACGATATATAGAAATGGTCTCCAGCTATACTCATTAAGTATTTTATGTTTATATTATTGTCAGTTTATTTGAATCTGTCACCGTGTTAAAAATTTTTATTTTCTTTCTTTTTTCTAATTAAATTCATTCAATAGTTACAGGCATGTCTCAAGTTATTATTATTCATATTATTTATTATTCTTTAATAGGACGTGGGTCGTAGAGAAATGAGTGAACATGAGAGGCGAATGAGGGTAGATAAAATAAGTAGCACAGTACGTGTATGGGCGGGCGGGAGTGTCAATACCACTGTACGTTATGGGTGGGTCAGTACCACAGTACGTGCTATATTCTTTCTTACTAACTAAGGTCAGCTGTTCTGCAGAAGAGCTATTTTTAGTACCCTAATATTAGGGCAGATATGGGACCTACAGCTTTACGTTGAATCTGAACCACATGGTTTTGGTCTAATTTTCAGCTAACTGACCAGTCTGATGATCAGTTTAAATTCCCCCGTCTACCGACGCCGAGTCGTTATTAAGAGAGCGTACGATTTATAATAATTTGTTGGTTGGAAATTTGACCGACATAAATAAGTAATTGATGTCATAGACAATGAATTGATAAAGAACAAGAAAAAATCGATGATGAAACTAAAAAAAAAGAGTTCATTACTCTTTGTTAAAATAAAATATTTGGTTTCTAATTGTCTTAGCAAGTTGGAAAGGAATTATATGATTATTTTGAGTATAAAAATGTAACAGTTTTCGCTCTAAAAAATTATGAGTTTACAGTTTTATTTATTTACTATTATGACTATCAGAGAAAACTGCTTTATTGTGTTCCCAGGTTTGGATGGTTTATCGATATAGGCCTAATTTAAGATTCGGTCTCAAAGTGTGTAGCGTTCATTATAATTGGAATAAAAATATTAATATGACGTTAATTTCAATGATATTTTCACAACCTTTAGGAGAAAGAGATTTATAAGTTACTATATTTTGGAAATATAGCTCTGTTTTGGGTTTCAGTAATTTGCGTAACTCTCTGTTATTATTTTAACTTAATTGCATAGCAGTTAGGATATCATAAGTACAGTTTTTTTAGCTAAATTACATTAATGATGGCAATACTTGATTAAAAAAAAAACTCAAACTAAGTTCTAATATAATTTGTTGCCAGCAGAAAAATATTTATTTTTCATAATCTATAATACAATATTAGTTGGAAGAGGGAAATTCGATTGAGGTGGAATTTCACGAATCAGGTCTCCCTTTTGTTAAATCTCGTAACAAACAGATATTCTTTCCACTTTAAAGCAAATATATTCTGCCTGTAATCATAATTTAGCAATATTTAATATATTTTCTGTTGAAAAAATATCAAATTTAACCTAAAGTTTACCTATCTTTAAATTAATTGAGAATAGTTTTTTGTAATACTGTATTTACCTAAATATGGTTAACACGTATTTTACAGATATACAATAAAACTAATCGTTTTCCGATGTTTTCATATAAATATGGGAAAAGAACAAAGAATACAAATAAACCACATTTACTATCATCAGACCAAACGGACTCACTAGGGAATGAATCCACCGTGAAAATACCTCTGGCTTGTGGCTGGTAAACGTGGTTCACCAAATTTGATCACCGTATGATCAAAGCATGGATTGTGAATGTCGATTTCCTTTTTGATTGTGATAACCACTATAGATAAATTTGATTAAGGAATAACACTTCTTATAAATATAATGTGATTGGTGAACAAGTAAATTCTAACAAAATATGATTCACAAAAAGGTGTTGTAAAAAAAAGCTTTAAATAATTTGAAACCCCTGTTATTTCTGTTAAAAATAGAGACCACGTTTCTGACATATTTTAAGATACAATTTTTTACCTCTAAGATATTTTTATTTTCAAAATTTTTACTTTAGATTTTGAATATTTTATTCAACAATAGACAAACATTAATTAAAATATTTTTAAATACAGGCTTCGTAATTATTCTTTTATTTAAGTTTTTTTTTTTTTTTAGATTGCTTTGAAATAAAATAGTTCGATACATATTTTTAGAACATTTGTGTTAATATACGATTTATTTTCCAAAAAATTTGTTTTTTACTTGTAAATGTTGTATTTATATACGTATTATTATTAAAAACTTTACATAGAATTAAGAGTTTGACATAAATAAACTGAGGGAGTAGCCTTTGTTTCTACGAGATTTACACTATGAGTTTCATTGGAACTTGATACGTATTTTATCTCATTTTATCCGAAGACTGACCAATACATTTTGTAGTTTTTAAGGTCATAGATATTTCAATGTGGGAGGGTAAAATAATAACAATCAAATATAAAATCATTTTAAAACTAATATAACACATTATGTTAATTTAAACGTATTATATAAATTCTACATTGTAAAAAAAATTAAGATCATATAAAAAATAATTTCAATACTATACTAATCACTAAGATAATTCAACTTAATAATTAATTAGTATCCACGATAGGCAAGTGCTGAAGTCGTGCGGCCAAACTACAAACTATTACGCGGTTTGCCATTGCAGAGAATAATTTCCTTCTTCTTATGCATCTTATATTGTACCTATCAAATACACATATAGTTTGTCTTTCTTTGATTAATTTATTTAAAGAAATAGATAAATGTATTTAGAAATATTATATCTGGGTGCTATTTACAAACTTAAACTTATCAGTTTTACATTGACATTAATGTAACTTTCTCTCAAAAAATAGTTATACGTTTTGATATACAAATAAAAATTTATTTTCCATTAAAACGGTGTTTACTTCTGTATTAAGGTTTTCTTAAAATCAAGTTTATTTCACTTCAAAATCCTCCGAGTTTCCGTTTATTTAATAATGTTTTTATTCCATTATTGTAGTTAAAAATTCGACACCTGTTTTTTTAAATCTGAACTAAATTTGGTTACCATTTTTGTTTTAAATGTTTGCTGTCCTGTTTCATCTAATTTATGTTATAATTTCATATAATTTATTTGTTAGTAAAAACAATTTGTAAACTTGTGTTGTTAGTATGTTGTAAATGCCTTTGTGTTTGAATATATTACTTAAATACGTTTTGTTATTATTTACTTTTCTTACCTAAATTATTATTATTGTATTTTTACGTCAGATATGTTTTTTATTTTAGTGTTTTTTCTTGTTTACCTTTAATAAGCAGTCATATATGAGATATTAAATGAACTAATGTACATTTTCAATTATGTTTTATCAGAGCAATGTTGTCATTGTTATTTTTTTTCTTTTACTGTCATTTATCAGTAGCCAAAGCAGAAAAACGATAAGATTTGATTATATACTAAAATTAAAAACCTGGTAAACCTGACAGTTGCTTGGGTGTTTGTATTTTTCTTATAATTATTTCTACATTTTAATTTTATTGTTATGTCGTATGTCTATAGCATATGTAAATTAAAACATTGTGTAATAAACGGTGAAAATTTTAATCTCCGTTCTTTATTCCCTTAACGCACATTTTGAATACAAATAGGTTTACTGTTCTAGCCAATATTTGGATAATATTAGATCCAAAGGATCATAAACTTTCAAATATAAATAATTATATACTTTTGAAAGTGTATAAATTATTTACATACATTATAGGTGTACCACCAAGAATCTACTAGGCCTATATGAATATTATAATTTGTATGAATAAAAACGTATATAATTTATTACAAATTAAAACTTATACATCTATGATAAGTTACACTTTTATTGAATTATTTGTTTTTTATTAAAAAAAAAGAAAAATGTGGGTAATGGTGGCGCAGTGCTGTAACCCAGCTACTTGGGGACAAAGTGTTTTCGTGATTGTAAGCAACCTATTTTATTTTAAGAGGACCCTGTCAGTATTTTGGTCCTCTTAATACTGACACGGCGTCCACTCAATGATTACCATTAACATGGACACTACTAGAGAAGTCTGGAGTGTCCATGTTGAATGGTAGTCAAGGTTCATATTTCGTGTTGGGAGAGAACTGAGTGTCAGACTTGTCAGTTAACTAGAAATCAGACCAATACTACGTGGTTCGGATTCCACGTAAGCTCTGTCACATAGTTGCCCTGGTTATGAATAAATAGTCCCTTTTCAACTAAATCGAACTCAGAACATCTGATAGTAACAATGACTACACTCGTTCATGTAGACTCGTCAAACTCATTCGAAATCCATATTCGACCATATCTTGACGATCGGCGTCTTATGAATAAATAAAAATATCCAATAAGTGAATTTCTATGACTTCTAATCACGGAGAAAATAGCGTATTATTAAAAAATAGTCAATATCATCTTATAGTTAAAATATCTTCCCTATGATAAAAAATAACACAGTTTCAGACTAGTAAGTACCAAAATAACATATTTAATTAATGCTAAAATGTATAATTCGTTTCTATCACCTTGCATTTTAGTCAATCCCATATGCATAAGCTAATTAACAAAACCCTCACTTGATCGAATATAAGACGTTCTACTTTATATACCACTATTTCTCAATGTTCTAAAGTCTCAAATGTTCTACTTTATATTCCACTATATCTCAATGTTCTAAAGTCTCAAATGTTCTACTTTATATACCACTATATCTCAATGTTCTAAAGTCTCAAATGTTCTACTTTATATTCCACTATATCTCAATGTTCTAAAGTCTCAAATGTTCTACTTTATATACCACTATATCTCAATGTTCTAAACTCTCAAATGTTCTACTTTATATTCCACTATATCTCAATGTTCTAAAGTCTCAAATGTTCTACTTTATATTCCACTATATCTCAATGTTCTAAAGTCTCAAATGTTCTACTTTATATTCCACTATATCTCAATGTTCTAAAGTCTCAAATGTTCTACTTTATATACCAATATGCCTCAATGTTCTAAAGTCTCAAATGTTCTACTTTATATTCCACTATATCTCAATGTTCTAAAGTCTCAAATGTTCTACTTTATATACCAATATGCCTCAATGTTCTAAAGTCTCAAATGTTCTACTTTATATAACACTATTGTTTAAATTAATAATTTAATGTTTTCTCAAATTTATGTATCTTTTGTAAAGCTTCGGTTTACTGGGGTTAAGATTTTAACATAGACACATTAGTATATAACTAATTGATCGTCTAAGTCATATTTTTAAGAGTGGAAAATCACATAAATCGCATTATATTTGGACTAAAAAACATAGTTCTCATATTTTATAGATTATTCATATACTTTTGCTCTTTTATTTATAGAACGGCTGGTGGCGTTAAACTTAAGTATGCAATGTAACATTCGAAAGTCCATTAAAACTTCAAAATTCAAAAACCCGAAACGAATTTGAGTTTTGTTCCTTCCTGACTTCTTTTAGGAGAAATTAAACAGAACTATTAAAAAAACTAGTTATCTTTACATAAAAGAGTAATTTAAATATAACTAGTTTTAAAGATAACAACTTTGCATGTCTAGCAATCAAAGTTGTTGTTTTATATGCATAAAGATATTACAAGGCCATATAGTATGAGAAATTGTCTGTTTATTACAAGAGTTCCTTTGATGAATTTAGTTGATATTTATAAGTAAAACATGTTTCGAAATATAAAAATAGTTTGAACATATCATAGAATATATTCAAATATAGACATGTTATATGAACACAAACAATAAAAAGATGTAAGGTTATTTTATACATAACAAAACAGCTGTCATTCAGGTATATTTAAGGAATATATTGATTATATTTTTGTTTTAAATTATTTTAAAGTGAATATTTTGATTATGTATTATAAAAACTAAATAGTAAGGACCTTAAATATAAGTACAGCATAGAGGAGTTTTTAAGTACAGCATATACATGTACTTTTTAAGAGTGTAATAGTTTATCAAATATATACACATTAACTCTTCTATTCTGTACTTATATTTAAGGTTCTTACTATTTAGTTTTATTATAGTATATATAAAACAGGTATGTATATAAAATAGGTTTTCATTTTTACGAAATACATATTAACATTCTTAATTTTTTTCTACTGAACTATATTTTTGTATTTCAGTTACGATATAAATAACGTAGTATTTATGTAGGAAATATAATCACTAAATGCAATGATATATTAAAAACTTTATACTAAAATAGTGATTAAATCCCAGAAATATTAAAATTATATATTTTAGAAGTTTTGAGACACCTTAAAAAGTCGCACCAAATATTTTACTAAGAAATGAATGTTTGGTTTTATGTTGATTAAAAACATTTCCTAATTGTACAATTCTTCAGTAATTATTTAATGGTCCACAATGAATAGTTTAATTAAAAGGAGTGCCATTGATTCGGTGGTGGATAAGAGATAACCATACAGATAAAGAGCAATGGACAGGTAGCTGTTAATTTACTAGCGTATTTGAACATGTACTGAGTTACTCACACAATATTTGATGAGTTTAGATTAACTGAATTAAGTCATGTATACTTACAATTGTAAAACATGAAAATTTTAATACTTTATCAACCCATACTGGTGTCAGTTTTGGTACAAACAAATTAAAACATTGTTAATAAATTAATTTTCGTAATTATTTTGTATTCAAAACTGAATTCGAACATAACAGACTCAGGTACTTCATTAATAACAGTATACTTAAAATGATAATAATGAATATATTATAAATAGTGACCAATTAAATAAATGTTGATAAGAGCATATTTTTATTATATGAAAAAAGAAAAAGACAAATACGCTATAGAAAACCAAGCTCAGAGAATTGTTTTTCAAATTCTCCTTTAAACCTCGAAGAAAATTGGAAAAACAATAAGAACAATTATGCAAGATATTATAAGCATTATATACAGTTTGATTTAACATTGAAATGTATTAACTAATAGTACTTGTAGATAACTTTACGTAAGACAAGACAAAATATATCTTTTGTACTCGGAGCGCCACTTTACATGCCATAATCATACAATTGATATTATTTATATATATTTATTTACAAGACATAATAATGTATCCCTACAAAAATACAAACACAGTACAAATAAAACGTCACACAACACAGATTTTATTACAATATAAGCACAAAATGCTCAAATATATTACAATACAAGTACAACATGCATAAATATTATGGTGATCGATTTCGGTGTATCACGCTCACCTTCCTCAGAACGGAGGGATTCACAAAAGAATCATAATATTTGTGTATTTTGTACTTGTATTGTAATATATTTGTGCATTTTGTACTTGTATTGTAATATATTTGTGCATTTTGTTCTTATATCGTAATAAATTGTGTGTTGTGTGACGTTTTATTTGTACTGTATATGTACCAACACGTATTATGCTAATTAAAAAACTAAAAATACAAAATAACTTGAAAGTGTTCTTGCATACATCCTTATGTAGTTTTATGCAAATGTATTATATCGTTGACCGGTATCAGAATAGAATTTAATTATAGTATTTTATAAATAAATTACAGAGGATTTGTTTACTCTAAAGTAAAATTTGGGAGTAGTTGGAGAGGAAAGCTTCTTTATTTGAGGTCATGTATTTTTGAAAAGGTAATAGCTACACTATTAAGCACCTATATTAGGCACTTGGTTTTTCTGTATAAAAAGCTCAAAATATGTTACACAGTTTATATACTTTTATATTATGTCCTCAATTTATTACTTCTAATGTGTGGAAACTACCCCTTGAGTTCTCTTATAATTATAATCTTAAGGCCAAAGTTTGAAGAAAGGAAAGATAAAACTAATCTATCACAATTAAGTGTATTGGGTGCAAGTTTTATAAAATTAGGCTCATAATGAAAAATCTCTTCCGTAATCAATAAATCTTAAATGTATCCGAATTCAAACGTACATTAAAAGTAAACTATATCGTTGAGTTCGATTTCAAAATGCTAAATAATCTAGGTTATGTTTGTTAATTGTTTATTAGGTACATGACACTAGTTTATAGTTTATTTTTATAGTTTTTATCGTTAATATTATATATCACAACAATTTTCAATAAAATAATATAATTGGTTTTAAATTGATAACCATAATTATTTTATTTTTTTTCAGCAGTTGAAATATTGCTATGCTTCCGATATGTCTTCTACATTTTATGTAACAATAAGTTTTATATCACTTTATCTTTGCATTCTCGACAGAGAGAACATAGACAACAAATATTCACATAGTGTCTCAAAACGATGTTTTCTTTTACAAAAAAACCACACCCTCTCAGAAAGGTAGATTGTCCTATTCTTTACATATTATTTTCATTCGTTTTATTTTTGTAAAACAATATCCATACATTTTGTATAGGGGTTAAACTAAATATCACTTCCTTGTTTATTTTTTTTGTTATTCTAAATGTAAATTTAAAACACTAATATTACGCTAAATCAAATTATCCTGACTTAAACTGTCAGAGATAGCACAATAAATTAATACAAAATTTGTTTAAATTGATATGAAGGTCATAATGTATTTAAGGTCAACTATGACTAGATTTTCAAACAAATTAAATAACAATATATAGCCCATGTTGTGTTTTATAGTTGTTTGGCATGGATATATTTATTTCAGGTTGGAAATCAAAGTTATGTTATTAGTATACAGTTTTTAATTCAATCCAAACAATTGAAGTGTTGCTTTATGTTAAGTAAGGCATAGTTTTCATTACTTAAATAACCAACATAAAATTATTTTTTTATGCAATGAAGAAATGAAATGTAAAAAAAAAACTTGCTTTATTTGATGAAGTAGCTGTTAAGTAATACATCTCTATTACTTAACAAAAAGTGTTTATGTAATGTTAGCCCCTATATACAATTGCATAGAAAAAAAGAAAGAGAGGTCCCTTCCTTATGGCCGCATCCAACATCCAAATGGCACATTGTAAATAGAAGACATCTTTATAAATATGAAGTAATAATTACCACGTTCATCCTGTAATATTTGGGGGAAATAAGGGAGGAGCTGACAAGATTCTGGACTAGCTATCCGCATGGCAAAATGGAGAAATATCTACTCAGCATACTTTCTCGACAATATGTGTCAGCGCACTATGAGATGTGACCCCTGTTTAGTTCTTCTCTATGATAGAGTATACATTTAAAAAATATATTTCATTTGGATTTATTAAATATAAGTTGTTTACTTTAAAAAAGTATTTAAAATCATTCAATGCTGTTATAATCTGTGATATACAAAAAATACAATTTAATGTTTTTTTAATAGCTATCATACATACCCCATATGACTAATACAAGATATCTTGATCTCATTGAACATGCAATAAAAGTTTTATATATGTATTCATTATTTTATTTATTGTTATGGTCGATACATATCAGATGTCTTGTCTGAACTAAAGAAAAAGACAAGGTTCATTTAAGTCATTATTTATTAATTGATCAAATCTGTTTCTAGTTTTTTTTAACTATTATTATAGTTAATTGAAAATTGTCATTATGTAATGTGTAAACAGAAATTCTAAAGCCAAGCAACATTGCCAAACACAATTATTTAGTAACCATCACTTGTTATGTATTTTTATTTTTCTTGCGCTTGAGTTGTGTCTTGACTTTACCCAAGACAGTAGACAACATACCAGTAAACGAGTTGGTTTAAAACAAAGGAACGTATTGCAGTTTTATAACTCTGTACGCACGTGCTTGGTTGCTGTTTGTTTCCTAAACGTATGACAGCAAGCCTTGTAGTATATATTCTCTTTCTGACATATTATTACTTACGACTAGGTACTACTTATTTGTTCTTCTTTGAAAATGAAATTAACGTAGTTCTACAAGAAATGATTATTCAAACCCGCTAGTTAGTTAGTAGCTTTAAGAAGCTAATACATAAAAAGGTAGTACAATTGTGCAGTTCAGAAATTGACTATTATCATGAGTGTACGTAGATTATTGCTACCACACTTAGCTCAAACTAAAAAAATTATTGGGGCTATTTTGTGAATATTTATAAAACACGAAATTTATTAACTAGAATCTATAATTTCTAGTGATAAATGGTTCAACTGTTATTTACCTTAGTTAAAAAAAATAACGAGACGTTTCATACATGCTGTGTATCAGAGTTATAAAAATTAAATTAAAAATGACTTTATTGTTTCTTCATGAGGCGAAGTTAGGGGTGCAAAGCCCTCTTTACCACATAACCTACCACATAACCTCAAACAACTGCTCCACAACTGATGTACAACTGAGGATGCCACATCACAGCCTGGTCGAAACGTCTGGTTGTCTTGTAAATAATCTAGATATCACCTAGACGTGGTTGTCACCTAAAAATATAGATTCTAGTTATGACACTAAGAGTACATTTAGTTTCACTTTTCTCATCTTGTTCTTAGGATTATTACGAAAATAAACAATTTTTAAAACATATAAAATAATACTTAAATAACTCAAACAGGTTTACTTTTTAATACAAGCCCGAAAAAATTTTAAATAAAAAATAATAGAAATGTTCTCAACGGATCTACCATGCAAGATGCACTTGGTAAATGTATGGTACCATAAATATATGAAAATTCTCACTTTTTATTTATAATAAAACTAACATTTGGTTTGTCACAGTCTTACACAATATTAGGGGACACCCCTGCACGCTTCGCGTGCCAATTCCGACTCTCACTGCGTTTGATACACCTCGGCCGTCGGCCTCAGCATGTAACTTTTGACTAAAAATAATAGTAGATTAACCGTATAACGTAAATCAAAATTATAAATTTATTTACAGTATGTCACTCACATCACTTACGTTGCTATCTGTTTATTAGTATAAATACCCAATGATATTACTTAGCCTATTTCAAACGTGTTCATTTAATTTGTTTTTGTTTAATAGCTGAATATTAAATGTTTAATGCATCAATAGTATAATGACAAACATACAAAATAAACATTTTTATTCATTTACAAAACAGCTGTCATTAATTTACTAAAATTAACCCAATTTTATTCTTAAGGAAAAAAGGAAATTTTGATGGGCTGCTTGTATCCCTTAGGAATGGAATTTCGAAAAATCCTATCTTAGTGCGCCTCTAGTGTATAAGGTAAACATACGTACTAAATTTCATGTCTCTATCTTTTATGGGTTTTGCTGGACGATGTTGAATTAGTCAGTGGGTGAATAGGACTTGTCTTTTTATATACGACTAGGGGACACCCCGGCACGCTTCACGTGCCAACCGCGACGTTCGCTGTGCTCGCAAATAAATAGATTAACCGTTTAATGTAAAATCACAATATTAAATTTAATTACAGTATCTCACTCTACTACTTGCGTTGCACCTATTTATTAGTATAAATAATACCCTAGGGTATTACTTAACCTTTTTCAAACTTGTTTTTTCTTGTTTAACAGCTGAAGATAAAACTCATAGTATAATGTTACAAATGCATTAATCACAAAGCAGCTTTGTTATGTGGGATCAATAGTACAATGTTAAACATACAAAATAAACATGTTTATTCATTTACAAAACAGCTGTTATTAATTTACCAAAATCAACCTAATGTTATCCTTATGGAACAATCTTTAAGGGGTGGTTTCTACCCCTTAGGAGTACTTTATCAATATGGAAATACTTTAGTTGTCCTATATAAGACCTAAAGAGACAGTATACAAAATTGCAGCTCTCTACCTACATGGGAAGTTGGAGAATTAGTGATGAGTGAGTGAGTCAGTCAGTCAGTGAGGGCTTTGACTTTTATATATCTAGATATAGAATGAAAACGTCTACGTCGTATATAAAAATATGTATCATGTAGTACGTTTAAAAAATTTTTCATTTTTAAAAATATGATATACATATTTTTTAAACACTTGATATATCTCGTATTTAGATTTACAAGTGTTGCATTTACTAAGTTTAAGGTGTAGATAGTGTACCTCATAATATGTGATGCAGTGTTACTAATCAACTACAGTAAAAGCGCTATTTCACAATCTATATAATGAGCAAGTTAATTAGTCGTAAATTAAATTTGTTACATTACCTACAGACAGTTGTAATGTTCTTCTTTAATCTGTTCCTACCTGCAAACAAAAAAAACATTGTAGTTAAACATTTGCTAAAACAATATTTAGATACAACTTTTGTAGTACATACAATAACCGTCTATTTTGGATGTTAATAGTTATGTTTTAATAACAAAACTAACATTCATTTAAGACATTTCTACCTGTGTAGTGAGTGAGAATTAAGCGTTAAGATAACATAGTGATAGTTGATGAATTTTAAATGTTTAATCGGACATATATCAGTAATTAGTAGTCGGAATTAAAGATTAACAAAGTGTTGTTGATATTGTAGGCGACAGGTTGTCATGATGTCCGCTCTACGGTTGCCATCGACGTTGACTCCACTAGTCCATATTGGGTGGTAGTCAGGGTCCGGATGTTTTTTAAGGAAGAAAACTAATATCAGGTTTGCACTAGCTGAAAATAAGACCAATATTACGTGGTTTGGATTCCACGTAAGCTTTAGGTCCCTCAGTTGCCCTGGCTGTTGGGCTGTTACTAAATGGCCATTTATCAGCATAGTTGAACATAGTTAGTACCCAGACCACACGGGCCATCCACACTCATCCTATACTCATTTAATCTTCATATTTACCTTAAAATACTCACAAAGTTGTGTCGGTGACTCATATATGAGATACTCAGACTCAATTGTGTCAAGTAATTAAGAAGTTGGTTCAGTAAACCTCTCGTTCACTCGATAAACTAACGAATAAACCATTTTAAAAGTTAACATTGTAAAATGGCTCTATCAAACGACCAGGCGATTATAGTTAGGAATCAGACTACACAAGTCATACACATTTATACTAAACTTATAAATTTATTTATCTTTGCTTACAAATACATACAAGACTGTGTTGGTGACTGCTATATGATTATTATGCGTGATTTTAATAATTATTGTTATTATTTTCTTAAACTGTTAAAATATCAAAAAATATTTATATACACATTGATCTTTCTCTTATTTTCAAGCTACATTTATAGTGGCAGTTTCAAAAATACACTAGCGCATTTTTATATAGACTACCAGGACTAAATAAAAGTTAATTAGTGTTTTAATGTCATTTATCTACCGTTCTGTCATTCTTGGCAAAAATTAACGTCATACACAATTCAGTGACTCCTCTATAAAACATGCAGCTATTTGGTCTATTTTGTGTAATTTATTTAGATTAAAATACTATTTTGTAATAATTTATGAAATAATAAGTCCTTGTAAACTAATACCATAATACCATAGTAACTATTTATACATATATTGTACATAAAGCGGAACTGTAATTATTTTGTCGATAATTAGTTAGGCAAATTAAATTATTAGTTTATTTAAGTTTACATAAATTATTAACTTAACTCCTTTTATGGATGGACAATTTTTTTCTTTAAAAAAAGCTTCAAAATAAAGTTAGCAAGTTGAATAGAAAGAAGACCGTTTAAGAAATACTTTAAAGTCTAGATGCATTAGTTGATTACACAGCTATTAGCAGTCATTATATTTTTTTTATAAAAACGCTGGATCTTTTATCAAGTAATTTTTACTATATAAAGAAAAGACATGAATAATAAAGTGTATTATTGAACTTTTTGATTAAAATAATATGGATGTCAAGTCACGAAGTGCTGCAACTTTTTTAAATGGGGTTATTTGTAAGATCACTTGTAAATTAATCAGAATTAATAGGAAATTTTACACAACAAATGAAAAATAATGTTAAAATGTATAATAATGATATGTGTGTATAGTTTCCGTGTTAAAATATATCCAGAATATTTAAAGGAAATTGGGCATTTACTCACTTATTTAATATTGAAAAAGTAAAACTGTTTCATTCCTCAAGCTCTTTCCTTAGTGGATTTAAAATGTAATGTTATAGATGAATAAAACACTCCAGTAATTATAGTTTTTATTTTGTTAGGCTGTCGGTAACGATGTTACAATATTCCGATATACGCAAAAAATATTATTGTTTACGTTTTTAATTGATTAGAAAAACATATGGTGAAATAAAAATAAAACATGTGGATCAACGTAATAATCAAAATATATATGTATACAAAAATGTGAAACTTGTATGGATTTAAAATAAAAGTCCAATACCACTGTTCGTGTATGGGTGGGCGGGTGGGTCAATAGCACTGTGCGTGTATGGGTGGGCGGGTGGGCCAATTGCACTGTTCGTGTATGGGTGTGCGGGGGGGCCAATACCACTGTGAGAGGTGAGTTCTCAAATGTTCCTGGCTCGTTATTACAAGAATTTCTTTGAATTTGTTTTATACATAAGCTTTCATAAGCATATAGGTTTTCTTTATTTTAAACTTCTTTCAGTAAATTACATTTTGTACAATGATGATTGAAATTGCTTTAGCTGATTTCTCTATTTAATGATTCTTAAAATAAAATTTATGTTCTTTTAAACTTATTGAAATTTCTCTTCTGCTTTGACCAATATATTTTTCATACCAATCACGACATTTAATTGAGTAAATTCCTGGCTTTTTTTATTTTTAGTTTTGTCATTTGGATTTCCTAGTAAATATTTTAATTGTTATGTACATTTAAAAGATAAATTTACATTAGAGTGTTCTTTAAAACTTTTTTGCAATTTACTTAAAAAGATCCACATGTAACACATCTCCAAACGGATTTTTTTTTTATAAACATAAAAATAAATAAAAAACTAATTACTGTAGTATTTTATTTATCTATAACATTTAACAAAATGTTTTCTTTTTTTGATTGTTTTCTTTATTTTTCAATACAGTTCAAAGGGCATGGTTTCAAGTCAGATTCTATTACTTGGGGTGAAGATGGATCGTCCGAATTTTAAGATGGCTAAACCTTTTTTTACTATCCCTAATATTGCAGTAAACATAACTATCCCTAATTTGTTGTACTAATATTGAAATAAACTTATTACTATCCCTAATTGTTTGTACTAATATTGCAGTAAACTTATTACTACCCTTAATATTGCAGTAAACTTATTACTATCCCTAAATGTTTGTATTAATATTGCAGTAAACTTGTTACTGTCCCTAATTTTTTGTACTAATATTGCAATTAACTTATTACTATCCCTAATTGTTTGTCCTAATATTGCAGTAAACTTATTACTATCCCTAATTTTTGTATTAATATTGCAGTAAACTTATAAGTATCCCTAATTTGTTGTACTAATATTGAAATAAACTTATTACTATCCCTAATTGTTTGTACTAATATTGCAGTAAACTTATTACTACCCTTAATATTGCAGTTAACTTATTACTATCCCTAATTATTTGTACTAATATTGCAGTAAACTTATTACTATCCCTAATTTTTGTATTAATATTGCAATAAACTTATTACTATCCCTAATTTTTTGTACTAATATTGCAGTAAACTTATTACTATCCCTAATTATTTGTACTAATATTGCAGTAAACTTATTACTATCCCTAATTTTTTTATTGATATTGCAATAAACTTATTACTATCCCTAATTTATTGTACTAATATTGCAGTAAACTTATTACTATCCCTAATTGTTTGTCCTAATATAGCAGTAAACTTATTACTCTCCCTAATTTTTGTATTAATATTGCAGTAAACTTATAACTATCCCTAATTTGTTGTACTAATATTGAAATAAAATTATTACTATCCCTAATTGTTTGTACTAATATTGCAGTAAACTTATTACTACCCTTAATATTGCAGTTAACTTATTACTATCCCTAATTATTTGTACTAATATTGCAGTAAACTTATAACTATCCCTAATTTGTTGTACTAATATTGAAATAAACTTATTACTATCCCTAATTGTTTGTCCTAATATAGCAGTAAACTTATTACTATCCCTAATTATTTGTACTAATATTGCAGTAAACTTATTACTATCCCTAATTTTTTTATTGATATTGCAATAAACTTATTACTATCCCTAATTTATTGTACTAATATTGCAGTAAACTTATTACTATCCCTAATTGTTTGTCCTAATATAGCAGTAAACTTATTACTATCCCTAATTTTTGTATTAATATTGCAATAAACTTATTACTATCCCTAATTTTTTGTACTAATATTGCAGTAAACTTATTACTATCCCTAATTATTTGTACTAATATTGCAGTAAACTTATTACTATCCCTAATTTTTTTATTGATATTGCAATAAACTTATTACTATCCCTAATTTATTGTACTAATATTGCAGTAAACTTATTACTATCCCTAATTGTTTGTCCTAATATTGCAGTAAACTTATTACTATCCCTAATTTTTGTATTAATATTGCAGTAAACTTATAACTATCCCTAATTTGTTGTACTAATATTGAAATAAACTTATTACTATCCCTAATTGTTTGTACTAATATTGCAGTAAACTTATTACTACCCTTAATATTGCAGTTAACTTATTACTATCCCTAATTATTTGTACTAATATTGCAGTAAACTTATTACTATTCCTAATTTTTGTATTAATATTGCAATAAACTTATTACTATCCCTAATTGTTTGTACTAATATTGCAGTAAACTTATTACTATCCCTAATTATTTGTACTAATATTGCAGTAAACTTATTACTATCCCTAATTTTTTTATTGATATTGCAATAAACTTATTACTATCCCTAATTTATTGTACTAATATTGCAGTAAACTTATAACTATCCCTAATTGTTTGTCCTAATATAGCAGTAAACTTATTACTATCCCTAATTTTTGTATTAATATTGCAGTAAACTTATTACTATCCCTAATTGTTTGTCCTAATATAGCAGTAAACTTATTACTATCCCTAATTTATTGTACTAATATTGCAGTAAACTTATTACTATCCCTAATTGTTTGTCCTAATATAGCAGTAAACTTATTACTATCCCTAATTGTGTGTATTAATATTGCAGTAAACTTATTACTATCCCTAATAGTGTGTACTAATATTGCAGTAAACTTATTACTATCCCTAATGTTTGTATTCATATTGCAGTAAACTTATTACTATCCCTAATAGTGTGTACTAATATTGCAGTAAACTTATTACTATCCCTAATAGTGTGTACTAATATTGCAGTAAACTTATTACTATCCCTAATTTTTGTATTAATATTGCAGTAAACTTATTACTATCCCTAATTGTTTGTCCTAATATAGCAGTAAACTTATTACTATCCCTAATTTTTGTATTAATATTGCAGTAAACTTATTACTATCCCTAATTGTTTGTCCTAATATAGCAGTAAACTTATTACTATCCCTAATTTTTGTATTAATATTGCAGTAAACTTATTACTATCCCTAATTGTTTGTCCTAATATAGCAGTAAACTTATTACTATCCCTAATTTTTGTATTAATATTGCAGTAAACTTATTACTATCCCTAATTGTTTGTCCTAATATAGCAGTAAACTTATTACTATCCCTAATTGTTTGTCCTAATATAGCAGTAAACTTATTACTATCCCTAATTTTTGTATTAATATTGCAGTAAACTTATTACTATCCCTAATTGTTTGTCCTAATATAGCAGTAAACTTATTACTATCCCTAATTTTTGTATTAATATTGCAGTAAACTTATTACTATCCCTAATTGTTTGTCCTAATATAGCAGTAAACTTATTACTATCCCTAATTTTTGTATTAATATTGCAGTAAACTTATTTTGCGTAATGTTCCATTTCTTTATACTCCTAATAACACTTAATATGACATTTAAAAACCTACTAAAGGAATCATTCATCAATCGATACCATTCAGCGTTCTTTAGGTATTCTTGGAATTTCTTTCCCCCTTTCCTTGTTTCAAACCGTGAGATTTTTACAGACTTGTGAAATTGAGGCAAAATCATTTAATGAAGCCACTAAGTATAGAGGTTAGATTTATCAGATTAATTGACCTCAGAGGGATTACTTTATTGTGTTCTTTGTTTACGAAATAAAATTAACTTCGCTTTTGACATTTATTTTTGAAGTATTCTGATTTTATTTAATTTATTCTACGAAATTAAGTATTCCCTACTATAGAAATAAGTACTATATAGATGGATATCAATTAAACCAGGACCAACAATTAACCAATTATATTTTTAATATGTTTACAGAGTATTTTTTAGTGAAATCATTTGTTCATAATAATGTCATATAGTATACTCATTATTGACATTATAAACATCAAGTTACTTTGTTATAGTTAGACTTTTAGATTTCCCCTTTTCTCTCTACAATTGAAGGTAGGGCATATGGTAAGAATAATTCAACACCTGTTGAAGGGGATGGACCTAAGCTAGTCCATAAAAAGACTTTTTAACGTCCTGTACAAGCTCTTTTCCTTGGGGACTCGTCGTTTGATATAAATCGTTACCACAGTAAGGACCAAAGTCTATTTAGTCCTTTTAAATATTTAATATTTAGAGGGTAATTTTTTTAATTTTAGTTACAGTATATTGGACAGCTCAAATTCAACCTAGCTTGATTGTTATTATTCATAGGTTAGTCAATACGTAGACAGGTACAGTAATAACATAGTAATAACATTACGTACAGTAATAACATACACTGTATGTACGACGTGGAAAGTTTAAAATTATTTAATTACTAATAAAATATATTCCTTTAAAATGTGTTTAGCTAAGATAATTGACTCTGTCTGTTTTTTATTGAGGCACCTGCCACTATCGTCGCATCTAATAGTGCGCTAAATGTGTGTCGAGTAGTTATTTCTCAGCTTAGCTGTGCAATGATAGTGAAAGAACCTCTCAGTTCCTCCCTTATTACCCCCAAATTGTCAAGCATTAACATAGTAATTAATTATTTCTATAAAGACGCACGTCCCTTTTTATAACTGACACCGAGGCATTCACTGCGGCCTTAAAAAAGCGACGTTTGTACATTTTTCTCTGTGCATCGTCATACTGTAATTACAGTAAAAATTAATTCATTATATGAGCTTTTACGTAAAGTAAACAAAGAAAGGGTTAAAGATCAAATTTTAAAGATGGTAGTATCAGACAGTTAACAATATCATTTGACGCCTTATTTATAAATAAATGTTTTTAATCTTAATTTCCTTAAGAAGTTCAAGGTATAAATTATGTATAAATCATTTTAACATTTTTTAAAAATCTTTTGAAAAAAGAAATTTTACTCCGTTGACGACTTGGCATTCCACTTGAACTACCAGACACGATGGTCATCATATCATGATTGAAAGGTTATTAGTAACTGGAAAATAGGTTTATGAATATGAGCGATCGAATCAGGTATATTCCAATACTTGTAAATTGGAGACTGGGTTGATAATTTTATTTGTTTCCAACCAACATTTCAATGGTTTATACATATTTTATTACGTTAAATTACTCACTGAAATGTAACTAAACAAGAACACGAACCTTAATTTCTGTTTTAATTTACTATATTTTGGTAATAGGCATCAAATATAATGTTTTTAGAAAAAATAAACTGTTTTTCTAGTCAATGTTATTGAAATAAGTAGAAAAAGAAAAATGGTCAATGACGATTGCTTTAATACATAGTGTTGTTGAAAAGGCTAACAAGAGCCAGTTGCATAGTAAAAAAAAAATACACCATCAACAACAATTACTTTGTGGGCAATGGATGTAAAAAACCACAAAAAAAGATCTACAACCAGTAATTTTATAATAGGATATGGACTTTGACAGCAATTGCTGTTATTTAAAAAGAGTTTGAGTTTCACGAACAGAATATTCTTTGATTCTACATATGTAAAGAATATACATACCATCCATATTTTAAGAATATACGATATGAGTACGTATAATCTAGAAACATTCCTGTTGCGTAAATTATTCCTAATTATCGAAAAATTTACAGTTTTTAAGCACCTTTACTTGGTTATAATGTTTGGCGCAGATAAAGTATATAAGAGGTGATATTAACTGTCGCCTAGATTTAAGTTACGAATAAAACATATTCATTTATTTATGTGCGTGCTCTATGAAAGGTAAAATATATATCACGTGCTAATTAATTTTAATGCACTTACAAAATAACATTTAATGATAACTTTAATTAGAATATAATTAGTCCATGTACAGAGTTTAACCAATACCTGCAATGATTAATAATTAATTTAAATTAATGAAATTTAACAAAAACTTGTTGGTAAGAAATACGTACAAAACTACTCGGCAAGTTATATTTGTTACTTTTGATCGATTTACATTGATTTACGTGTTAATTCAATAAATATTATTAAATAATATTTGACTAATGTTAAGCCTATTTTTGTATTTAAGACTGGTAATATTATATGGTGTATAACTAATTGTAAATAAAAATACGTTATTATTTGTATTTAAGTATTAATATTACTTCATTTTTCATATAACTATAATGGTAGTCAGAGAGTTAGGAGAGAACATTAAGTCAATTAATTTAATAAATAATTCTATAAAGCGGATAAATATTTATTATTCGGTGTTAGGTGCAAATAAATGTCGTACATTCCAATTTTCATTTATCGTTACTGTTCTGACGAAGTTTCACGTATAAATGTATCTTTATTTTTATTTATTATTTATTTATCTTAATCACTATGTAATTTCACTTCTCTTAAATAAGAGCAATTTGTTTTCAAAGGAAAGAGTAAAGATCTAACGTTAATCATGGTTTACAGCTTAGTATCAGACATGAAACAGTAGACTATGATGTCCACATTCATTATTCGGTAAACGATTTCGTTAATGAATTAAATTTATTATTCAAAAACATTTCAACTCCTTTTGAGGAAAAAGCTTGGACCTTTTCAGTTAATTCACCACCACTACTTTTATTATGTTATGTTAGGTTTGGTTAGGATGTTAGGTTTAGTATTATGTTAGGTTTAGTATTGTTATGTTAGGTTTGGTTGTGTTATATAAGGTATGCCTAAGTGAATTAACGGAAAAGATCCAAAAGCTTTTATTGTGATGACGTAATAATAGCATGTCACTGTAACTATTAAACCATTATTAATTAGTACAATAGTTTTAACGACATGAATGAATCAGATAATAATAATGATTGGGATAATTATATGCCGATAAAGTTATCTAATTACAGAAGAATTAAAACACTATCAAAATTATCTTTTGTAAATGATCTTGACTCTATAATAAAATTACTTCCTACAAACAAAATGAAAAAGAAACATTTATAATAGATTCATGGTAAATACTAAATTCATGGTAGATGATAGAAATACGCGTCGAGAATATGTCAGGTTTTTATTGCAGTGAACTGTAGTTTGGATTCCTTCTACTTTACCGAAATGTCTTCTATTAAACGTTTGTTAAATGAGACTTCAGTATTTAAGCCCTTTCATATATGAGAGAAAGATAAAGGCTGAGTTCCTGAAAGCTCTCACCGCCACATTATAAGTTACTTAAGGCTTTACGTCAACGTGGCATTGAGTTATGAACGCATTAACTCAATGTGGAAGGTTGATCTGATTAGTTATGACTTAATGAATATTTCGTTGAAATGCTAAACTCAATAGCTTTTGAATTCAATAAATCTATGAATACTTAGTATAATAATGATGCAGTTGAATGAAATATGATAAAGGAATGGAATAAATAATATAAGGGTCAAGGCTTCAAATAAGTTAGTTTTTATTTGATTTATTTTACGTTTTTTTTTTTTAAGTATTATTAAAGTAATTGCAACACTATAAAGTCATATATAAAAAATAAATGTTACATGAAAAGTTTTACATGTTACAAAATGTTACAAGAAAAAACTACTTTTTAAAGTCTGGCATTTCCTCTATCTGCTACTATATACATGCATTTAAGTAAATGAAAGAAAATAAGTGCATTAAATAATAACAATACAAGTAAACTTCACACAACACAAATGTATTACAGTATAAGCACAAAATGCACAAATATATTAAAATACAAGTACAATATGCACGAATATTATGGTGATCGATTTCCGTGAACCACGCTCACCTTCCTCAGATCTGAGTGATTCACAAAAGAATGGAAAAACGATTTTGGAAATCGATCACCATAATATTCGTGCATATTGTACTTGTATTGTTATATATTTGTGCGTTTTTCTCTTATACTGTAATAAATTTGTGTTGTGTGACGTTTACTTGTACTGAATACGAGTATGTAGCAACACGTATTATGCTAATTAAAAAACTATTAAATAATAATACAATTTTCTTTGATGTAGTTCAGTAAAGCATGTACTGTACAATGTCCACTTTCTATAAACATAGAAATATTATAGTTTATAGACTTAAGTAAGTAAGGACTTCATTAGAAATATTTTATAAGCTATACAATTAAATTTAAATACGATAAAGCACAATAAAATAATAAATTGTACATTATGGTTTTAAAGAACTTACAATTAAACACTTTATTCAGTTTTCTACTTTCACTGAGAGCATTAAGAAACCATCTGACAATTATCTATCCCAAAACAAATAGTTTACTTATAAAAGTAGCACACATATTTAAATTGTTTTGCTATTAGAGGAAAGTAATTTATTCAAAAACATATTTTTATACTCTATGAACTGAACATTTATATATAAACACTACAGATAAAAGTATATATTAATAATATATTATTTACAATCGAATTTGTATAGTAAGGTATGGTAAATATGTACCCGAGGGATATCTGTAATTTATTTAAAGTTTTTTAAGTGTAATTCAAAATAAAATATAACACCTTAAATATTTTAATTTTTTAGACCCTAAATAAATTTTTTCTTTAGTATATACCCAATATTGATTTAATCCAAAGTGTTCATTCCTGAAAATTAAAAATAAAAATGTATTCTTGTTTTAATGTTAATGAATAAAGTTTCTAAAGGGAAATTGTTTGATGTGTTTTACACTAGGGTGGGAAATTAGCTAAAATCCCAAGTCAAGTTAGTATCAGCTTTGTTCATTAAATGCCCTTTTTAATCAACTCCTTGTCTAACTTGCTTAATTATGATAAATTGCTTTTATTTAACTTTCTTTTGAAAGTTAGGTAACGGAATATCAATTACTAGGTACTTAAGTCATTATCTTTAGTCTTATGTAGTATTTTTTCAGTAACACATGTGTCTTTATGTGTAAAATAGTGTAACGTTTATTAGTAAGTATAAGATCAACAAAGTTTATATATGAAAAGAAAAAAAGCAACAACGTTTATATATGAAAAGAAAAAAAGTTATATTTTTAATACCTCTAAAATATACTGACACCTATCATAAGGCTAATCTAACTTCAGGTAAATGAGCTATAAGTATACTTATTTAACTATTTTAGAAATGTGTTGTAGACATTCTAACTAATTCTAAGGAACGGTTTATATTTAATAACGCTAAAATAAAAAAATAAAAAACACAACTTATATGAATCAGTTTGATTGTTATCTTAATCTATATTTATAAAAGAGGATTTTTGTATATATATATATATATATATATATATATATATATATATATATATATATATATATATATATATATACAATATATGTTTGAAGTTTATGCGCTGCCAAAACATCCAACCGATCGCCATGAAACTTTAGGATGTTGTCCTGTATACTCCCGAGATGGTTTCTGTGAAGTTTGATGCAGATCCGTCCACAGGGTCCCGCCCCACGGGCTCCTAAAGATCCCATGTTATTCAAATGGAGAATCTGAATTGTTTACAAAAAACATATGACTGTGTGGTTTAATGTAGTTTCACATGCCATAAGCATATTGAAGTTCTCACAACAACAGTACTGTATATGTTTTGATTTATCCATGTTTTTCACATGGACAGCTCTACGTCGCTTGCTCGAGAGTAGGCTCACCAAAAAACCTTTACATTTATACACCAAATAAGAAGACCAAAAATATTGTTTACCCTCTTGCACTCATTTAATAAATAATGGTTTTTTCTATAATTCTTTTTATTGCTTTATTTTGGTATGTCAATGAAAAATGAAAGGCGAGACAACGTCCGCCGGGTTCTGCTAGTCAAACATAAAAATATATCAATACATAGCCAATTAAAACTAATAAAATATAATATTATTTTTTAACTGAATAAATGTATGTATAACTTATAAACACTGTAATAATAGTTTTAAATATTGTTCATATAAACATAAGCCTCTATGTCCAATGATGGCATGTTAACAGACCATTAAGAAGTCGAGTCAGCTGATTTGATTGTGTATAAAACTAATTAATGTATTTCGATTTTATTAAACCTTTAAATCAGATCTCGTAACTTTCATCACGATTTTTACAAAAGTAATTATGGAAATGTTAATTTATAAATAGTTTGTGATTATGTAATAACGTGTAAATAAAAAATTATAATTAATAAGTCAATTATTGGAACTTAAAAACTATTTAGTAGTAATCCTAATATATCAAATAAAAGAAATACTCGTTACGTAATTTTCGGAACCTATGAACATATTTTGATGAATTTGAAAGTGTAGTTAGCTTTTGTATCATGTAGAGTCACTAAGAAAAGATTTATTGAAACACCAATATTGTTCTTATCCTACAGCTGTTTAAAAATTACCTTGTAAAAGCGAGCCATGATTTTGTACAGTTGTCACGGGAAGGGTTAAAACACAAATTATCGCTAACCGTTGCCATTCACGTCCTATATTAAGACACACTTTATTTTTATATACTATGTTACATATGAAACTGTGAATGAAGTCTGGGTCGGTATTTACGCCGAGAATTCTTCATTCCCAAATGCCGGGAATGGCTATGCATTTGGGAATTTGTTCTTTCTCGTGGAATTTAATTAGGGACTCAACATTATTTGTTTATTTTGTATCAAAATACATACTCTGTAAATTGAGTGAATAGATTTACTGACAGTTGTTAATGTAGACAATGTTACTTCCATTTGTAAATACGCGGTTAGTATTCAACAATTCTAAAACCAATTGCATTATTTAGATTTTAACATATAACAATAACTCATTACATTGCTTCTCAATAATAAAGGACTTATTATTCATTTTAATTAATATATGTCGTAAACATATTATAATAACATTTTATTATAAATCAATTACTACCATATGACAAATACAATATTACATTGCTTATACATAGTTGTAGAGCTTGACATGGAATTATATGCAAGTATTGGTGTTTTCTCAACAAACGTATCAATACAAACTAGTTTTTCATTATTGATATACTAAAATACTAGTTATTTTTTTCAGAATATCTTTTTATCAGTAGTTCTTTTTTCCTTTATTTCAGCTTAAGGACAGTTTAAGGATGGTCTGCCACAAGATTCTGTTCTTGCTCCAATTTTTTTCAATGTGTTCAGACTCAACCACTGCAGAAGTCTAAAAAGTGTATATATGCAGATGATATTGATTTAAATTACCTACACCAGGACTTCACAGCTACTGAAGAAACACACGAATGATATTTTAGAACCTAGAAGCTATTCTAAACCATCAAAGACCGAAGTAGCCTGCTTCCACCTTACTAACAGACTGGCTAATCGAAAACTGAACATATTTCTAAATGGTATAAAACTCCATCATAATGAGCACACAGTACCTGGGAGTATCGTTAGATCTATTGTTGACGTTTAAAAGCCATCTCCAAAAAACAGCAGCTAAAAACAACACCAGGGCAAATGCCCTGAATCATATTGCTGGAACAACTTGGGGAGACAACGTGAACATCCTGCGTGACTTTTTGATCTTAATACAAATATTTAACTTTTTCGTTAAAGCTTAAAAAAATCGTAGCTGAAGAAAACCACACAATATGTGTATATGTATTCTGAAAATGTTGACTAAAAATATAGTTATATCTAAGATAACTGTGTAGCCTATTATTATTCTGAGGTAAGAATATTAAATTGTATTATTTAATCAAAGTTATTCATTGAGATATTTTTGGACATTTTAAGAAATTATGGTAGCCTATTTTTACCTGTATCCATTGGAACTTTCTAATAAATAGTTCATCAATATTTTAGTTTTAAACTACCAGATCCACATTCATTTTTCTTTGGGATGTCTAAAAATGCAATTTTTACTCAAATATTTGAAACGTTTAGATAACCACACGAAAATTTAATTTCCTTTCTGTAAAGGAATTGTCAATTTTCCTTTTACAAAAATAAACCACTCAAATGTTCTCATCCATTTTTAACCAGCAAAGGCAACAGCTAAATTTCAATTTCCAAGTTCTTTGTAGGAAAGCTTTGTTACGAAATCATGATTTGTTAACTGTAAATTATCTAGTTTTATTTTATTTCAACGGACATATCCAACTTTACAGTACATTTTTACATTTTTGCAACGGCTTACTTGCTAGATAGTATGCCTTAAAACTAATTATAACAATAAGTTTAAAAGTACGTAACAATGAACGGAATAATATAAGGAAAGACAACAATCAAATAGTTATCAAAATAATAACATTAGTATAGCTACATAAAAATTACATCTTTACAAATCATCCACACAGCCAGACTCATTCTCTTTCATAATTTAGTATGTCATGAGGACAATATTGAAAATTTAAATGAAAAAAGCACTAAAACATTCCCTTTCTCTATGGCAACTGTCAGCTGGGCTGAACTCCGGTAGTCCAGCTACTGCACGCGCCCATGAACTGCACTGTACGCGTGCAGTAGCTGGGCAACTGTCAGCTGGGCTGAACTCCGGTAGCCCAGCTACTGCACGCGCCCATGAACTGTACTGTACGCGTGCAGTAGCTGGGCAACTGTCAGCTGGGCTGAACTCCGGTAGCCCAGCTACTGCACGCACTCATGAACTGCACTGTACTCGTGTAAGTAAGATTTCCAAACAGCTCATTAGCAATGGAAAAGCAGAATAGATAATAGTAGTGTTAAATAGATTAATCACATTTACAGTTATTGAAAAATGAAAACTCTACACAATTAAATTAAAACTAATCTAAAAATATAGCAAGGAACACTGAATTGAATAATCAATAAATAGTCTAAAAACATCAATCAGACATTACAATACCACCACTCATGAATAATTTAAATCATCTAACGAAGCAATATTATTTGAATTAAGTTAAAATAAAAGCAGAAAAAATCTATGATATTATTTTGTGTGTTTCAGTGAAAATATAACCTAATGACATAAATCTAACAATGTGCAATATAATGTTTCTAATGACGTCATGTTGTCTCCAAAGAAGTCCACTCTTGCAGATACAATATGGCATGGATATAATAGGCTCTGTAAGATATATAATGATTATAACAAAGTCAATTAACTAAAGCTTTGCAATGCATAAAACTCCCTGTGTTAACTTACATGATGTTATGTCACCCATGTCAAAATATCATATTCTTACATTCATAAATGGTTATTTCGAATATAATTTTCACAAGATTCGATATTTGGTGAGGCATGTACATTAGTGTGATGTTTTACATATCTAATGTAATTTACAAGAAATGTCTGTGATGTCGTAATAGTTGCTTTGAAAATGTCCGTAGAGGAATTGATTTGCTGTATGATGTCCTAGGTCTTTTTAAAAATAATATTCCGAATTGTTCTTACTTTCAGCATATAAACTTTAGGTGTATTTTAATTTTTTTATTCGTACTAAAGAGAATGTAAAGCGAGGGTCATTTAACAAGATTCTGTAACAAATGGATACAATGTCATTTGTATACAAGCAATGCCAAAATTGAAGAACTTGAAAGGTTCTTCTGTGAAAGGCTGTTCCATATTGAACAGTCCAATTCAATTCCAATTTAAATGGAGGCACGCTTGGTTGGGTTCGATTGCATATGGTCAGCCTTTCTGACTTGTTGTTAAATAAAATACTTTCAACTAAAAATTTTAATAATTTTTCATGTTATATGTATTTGATATGAAGTATATTTCTCTACAATATTTGATTAACATCAACATATTTTCTAGTTATAGATAGTGTGTACATATAAATAAATATGATCCATACAATACTAAGACAAATTTTATACTTACTAAGTGTAAAAAATAAATAAATAAGAGTAGATTGTTTTATTTCAATAGTTTTAAGCCACTTTAATATTCTTTCTAAAGATATGTTTCAATAATTATTATTTTACACTGTAAATAACGACTTATCACCACCAAAAAGAAGACAGTTAACTTGCACAAACCATGTAATCAATTATTATTTTAATTAAAAATACATATATACATTTTCGGTGGTTCTACAACTCTCTATATTAATTAGTCTACTTAAGACTGTATTTATTGAAACATCTTACATTTCTGTACACATTATAATTAAAATATTATTAGTATTCTAATTATAATTACTAATACTCATTTAATTACTGTTGTAGTTTTTCCAAAATAATTAAGCCCATTTGCACCAACTCAGTTTAAACTAGAATAAATTTATTTAATCTTTAGTTTAAACGTAAAATTAACCAAAAAATGAATTGCACACGGTTAGTTTACCGTAATTTAGGAGTTTAAACTAAAGAATAATATAAACAAACACCATTGTTGGGTTAAAATAAATGTCTTGGATTAGTTTCTGTATTTACTTTATTTTTATTCAGGTTAAGATCATTACTGTGTGAAATGGAAGAGCTATGTTTTATAACAAATTAAGGAAGAAGATTTTAAAGATATAATTAATCGACCATCTAAAATACGAAAGCTACCTGAAGAATAGACAGCTATTAATTTTATTAGCAGCATTTGTTCTTAGCATGTATTTTATATTTTTAAATCTCGATAAATCAATCCACCTTTTACATTAAATTCTTTTTTAATCTTTAACCATCTTTTGTTTTTTCCTTGTATGATATGGAATCAGTCTTTTTGTACTCCAATGTGCTTGTTTTTTTAACTCGATCTAGTATAACCTTTTTACTTGAAATTGTTGCCTCTTCCATACTTCATTCGTTCCTCCATTTTCATCAAAAAGATTCAGTATATGTGTGTATTAGGCTATACACTTTAATTACTAAAACCAAGTAATGGCCTAGTTGTTTGTGACACAGATGAATGGTATTTTGAAGAAAAACAACAGGAAACAGTATTGCCAACCATATCATTTTAGGTTTAAATTAAACTGCATTGAAAAGTATGTTGTGCAAATAAAATGTGGTTTAAGCTTTTAGTTTAATTTAAACTGGATTATTTTAAAACTAGTTTAAGATAATTTGGTACAAATGGCCTTTAAAAGTTACGGAAAATAATTACTTCTTGCTCTGTATGTATTCTGGAAGCGTCATGTTAGAGATTAAAAAAAATATCGATAACTAATTATATAAGTTTTAATTTGGATTTTTACAAAAATCATAAAATTATTTTACTAACTCTACTTCTTAGAAGTACTGCACCTATTTCATGTGAAACCCGCATTGATTTTAACCAATTTGCAAGCTTTCATGAAAAAAATCACTAAAAATCCTTTTTATTATTTTATTAGGTCATATTATATATTATTATTTTTGGAATAATATGGGCAATCATTAAATGTCACATAAAAATTTATATCTTGAATTTTTGTTTTACCATCGCAATAAAATTTAGTAAAGAAATTTTGTTTTCAAAAATATTTTATGTTCTGCCTAATGTACACTAGCATAAAAATATGGTTTCCATAACAACCCATACATTTTTACATAGACAATTTTAGTGTCTTCAAAATGATATGCATTTTATAGGGCTTATAGTAAGATTTTTTTTAGCAATTTATAAAATATTGCTCTTTTGTATAAATATGTGCTTTGTGTTATATACTGCAAACAATTATTCTAACAATCAAAATGAAGTTATATTTTCTATTATAATGTCTTTATACTCTAGTATATATATATATATATATATATATATATATATATATATATATATATATATATATATATATAAAACAACATGTTTATAAAAAATTTACCAACAGAAAAATCAGATAAATTATCATCTTCTAACCTGTTAGTTTGCTGTTCAAACTCTTCCACAGAAGTGTCACTTAGTTGTTCAGTTTCAAGTATTTCCCTAATATCACTTGATCTGCAGTGAGAATCCATTGTTATAATATAGTTTCACTAATAAACTAACTAAATAACACAATTAAAAATCACTATTTACAACAATAACAACGTAAAATACAGACCAAACTAATCAACAATAACATAAACACGACAACGCGCTTGGAATGAGTGAACTCACGTGACTTTTTTTAACGTGACAAAAATTTGTGTTGCCTGATGATGCCAGCTTTGCTGGCGAAAGACCTCGAAAAAAGTTTTATTTATTGGTGATTTTGTGAAAATTTATTAACAAAGAAGAATACCAATATCAACTCAATCTGAAATTTACAACATTTAACATTTGTTTATGCCACCAGCTGGTCAATTGAAATTAATCTCCATAAGAATAACATTGCAACTTTGACACCGTGTAGGGCAAAAACCTATTGGAATTTCAAAAATCTAACTCCATTACGACTTATAAATCAAAATTATCACTTGAATAAAAGAAATTTCATCAAAATCGGTCATTTGATAAGTTTAGAAAGTAAGGGAACTAAATCACCCGATTGTTTTAACATATAAGACTAGTATATATATTTGGTACATAGGAAAAAACTTTATCATAAATAATTCCTGGATATGAGTGTTTCTAGTTATAGATCGATCGTAAAGGCTGACTTCTGAAAGCCTTAACTTAAAACGTCTAAGTTAATAAAGTTGTATTTGTCTAAAATATATTGTTCTATAATCTCAGACACGCCATGATTAAGACACTGTCAGTTTGAACATGATTTTGAAAAATACTAAAACAATACTTTTTCAAACAATGATACCTGAACAGGCGAAAGAACTATTTTTAATAAATGTTGTGAAATATTATTAAGAATTTGAGTTTTAATTTAAATTCATATATATATTATTAATATTGAACAGTGTTTATGTGATGTCGCTTATAATAGACATAAACATTTTAACTTTTGATCAATAGGCATATTCAGAAATACAAAATCATCTTTTATTTGTATATTTGAATGAGAATACAAAAATTATAATTATTAACGGAAATTAAATAATCCGTAGTTTTAGTACGCTAATATCTAAAAAATTCAAAAGTTTTAATTTCACACAATGTCAAAAGCTGTAAAACATATAAGGGATTGGACTTAAAATACATTTGCTTTGTTAATTTCTTAAGTAAAATCAGGGATCTTTTAAAAATGGGTGTTCTATAATAGTACTTATAGAAATCCTTAAAGGTTATTGTTTGTGCAGTAATCATAAAAATGTTTTTTTATTCCAACTATTTCATGTTTTAACATTTCGTTCTAACGTTTACTTTTTTATCAGTTGTTTAAAATTAAAAGAGTAGAGAAAATATGGTAGAATTGGTATTAATTAAACTGAAAGAGCATAGTAAAATGCAGACTGAAAAAAAGAAAACAGAAGTTCTCATTAGTCCAGCTTGGCTCACCAGACAGGGTCTTTTGCGATTTCATTTCAAGGGTCTTTCAAGGTGTTTTTACGCTGACATCAAGTATGTTAGGGTAAAACAAGTTGAAAGATGTCTTATTTACCATGCAAATCAGGGATATGAAGCATTCTATATCCCTTAACCTGGGGACTAACGACAACGGTAACTTCCAAAACACGACTACTAATAGTGACTGGGCCGGACAAGGACGGGATCGCTCAGACGGTCACCCATCCCAGGAACAGCCACGCTCAATGTTGCTTGGTAATGACGTTGACAGCAGTACACTCGTCTGTTAAACATTAGATCAGTTGAGAATGGTAAGTCTTGTGGTACATATGTTTGTTTCAAATTACAATCTAAAGCACGCTGAAATGGTAAAAATAAGTTTTAGAGGCCAGTATTTTGTGAGAATCGAGATATACTTGGCAGCAACGTCAATAACTCAGCTCAGAACTACTAATTACGTTAGATGCCTGGGGCCTACAGTTTAAGACCGCTAAAACCTCTCATCTTCTTATATAACTACAACATTATGAGCATTAAATGTTATTTAAAAATTGTCCTTTTATGTGGAGAAGACTATTCAAATTATTATGTTTATGTATTTTGCGCATTTATATATAAGAATATATCACAGCTTTCAACTGTTATTTGGGGTAAAAATTATGTACAGTGTCTCATGGAACGAATATTTGATTCTTACAATAAATTTCCTTTATTTTCTTTAATTATTTATTTATTTATTTTAAGAATAAAATCAATCTGTATAATTTATTTTAAACAGTAATATTATTATTCCTATTACTAATTTTTTTCCCATAAACCAGTTGGTAGAAATTACTGATTTATTTCTCATAATACTACGAAATAACATGTTCTGAAAAACTATTATCTCCATTTTTTCCAACTTCTATTACTTAAAAGGCACATTGCGATAATTTGTACATATTTAGATATAAAATGGTTAGTCAAATATAATTATATTTCTTGATGATTTTATTCACTTTTTATAATGAATTAGACCGTTTTAGTAAATATTACTCATTAAATACTCTTTATTAGGGGAATTATGTTTATTTTTACTATACAAGGTAGAAAAAAAAAATATGGAATCGGTTTTACAACTTTTGTATGACTTCACTTGTAAAACTGATTTCTTGTGCACGATCATGGTCACAAAGAACACACTTTTTGAAGTGATTAGCGACATTTCATTTTTTCAGGAGGACGGCCCGCGAGGAGTTGAACGAAAATCGTCAATGTAAACCTAGGTCAAGCTTGGTTAATTTAAGATTAATTATTTACCGCAAACCGGAATTCAGAAGGTTTATCCTTATCAAATTAGTGGTCATTTTAATTTCAAAGTAACTAATTTGAACAATATTATTTCTCCGCGATTTAACGCTTTTAATTAAAGTTTTGTGATAAAGAATAAAACTTTATTGGAACACAATTATTAATAAAGATCTATCAAACTATCTATAGAAAAATTCCCATTTTACAAATCAAGTTTTAAAAAAATTTGAAAGCGTTTCCATATTTGTTTCTACCTTGTATACATTTATTCATTTCTGTTTGTAAAAGTATGTAAATATAAATATTTTAAACCTTATCATCTGCCCTTATATTTTCTCAAATATAATTTTTATTTATATTAAAATAATATTTGTAACTAATGTTTATATCGTATACATTTTAATATTGTTATAATACAAAACTGTATAGAAACAGTTTAGTAAACGACAAAACTTAAGATGTAGGGGATTTTCAGATACCTTCCAGAAACACCAAAGTAAGTAGTTAAGAATGTCTTGTGAACTGTGTTTTAAAGAAACACGTGAGGCTTACCAAACTAACTTCTTAATTATTTGACACAATTGAGTTTGAGTCTGTCATATATGAGACGCCGACACTACTTTGTGCGTATTTTAAGGCAAATATGAAAGATAAAATGGGTGTAGGATGACCTGTGTAATATGGCTACTAACTGTAATCATCATGTTCAGAAATTCCTAGTAAACTAAAGAATCTACAGTTGAATGGTTGGAATATGAACCACGTAGTGTTGGTCTGATTTTTGGCTAGCTGACAAACGTGATTCTTCAGTTCTCTCCCCTATTCAACATCCAGACACTTACTCCCCAACACGGACACCCAGACTGTTCTAGTGGTTTCCAAGTCGATGGCAACCATTGCGGGGACACCATGTTGGTAATAAGAGGACCGAGCATGGAACCTATCGCCTAAAATTTCCACAACACGTTGTACCCAAGTAGCTGGGTTACAGCATTGAGCCACTAGAGCCTAAAATTTCCACAACACGTTGTCCCCAAGTAGCTGGGTTACAGCACTGAGCCACTAGTGCCTACAATCTCCACAACACTCTGAGGTCAAATGGTAGAGAGGGCTTTGCAGCCCTAACTTCGCCTAATGAAGTAACAATAAAGCCGTTTTGCATTTCATTTCAACACTTTGTCGCAAAGAATGTCCGTTACAGCACTGTGCCACTAGTGCCCACAACTTCCACAACATTTTGTCCCTAAATAGTTGGGTTATATCACTGTCCCACTAGCCTACAATTTCCACAACACTTTGTCCCTAAATAGTTGGGTTATATCACTGTGCCACTAGTGCCTACAATCTCCATACGTTGTCCCTAAGTAGTTGGGTTATATCACTGTGCCACTAGTGCCTACAAACTTCACACGTTGCCCTAAGTAGTTGGGTTATATCACTGTGCCACTAGTGCCTACAATCTCCATACGTTGTCCCTAAGTAGTTGGGTTATATCACTGTCCCACTAGTGCCTACAAACTTCACACGTTGCCCTAAGTAGTTGGGTTATATCACTGTCCCACTAGTGCCTACAAACTTCACACGTTGCCCTAAGTAGTTGGGTTGTACCTTTGTGCCACTAGTGCCTACAATCTCCACAACACGTTGTACCCAAGTAGCTGGGTTACAGCACTGAGCCACTAGAGCCTACAATCTCCACAACACGTTGTACCCAAGTAGCTGGGTTACAGCACTGAGCCACTAGAGCCTACAATCACCACAACACTCTGAGGTTAAATGGTAGAGAGGTCTTTGCAGCCCTAACTTCGCCTAATGAAGTAACAATAAAGTCGTTTTGCATTTCATTTCAACTCTTTGTCCCAAAGAATGTCCGTTACAGCACTTTGCCATTAGTGAGTACAATCTACACACATTTTCTCTAATTAGCTGTGTTACAGCACTATGACACTAGTTTTTCCACAACACTTTGTCCCTAAGTAGTTGGGTTATATCACTGTGCCACTAGTGCCTAAAATCTCCATACGTTGACCCTAAGTAGTTGGGTTATATCACTGTGCCACTAGTGCCTAAAATCTCCATACGTTGACCCTAAGTAGTTGGGTTATATCACTGTGCCACTAGTGCCTAAAATCTCCATACGTTGTCCCTAAGTAGTTGGGTTATATCACTGTGCCACTAGTGCCTACAATCTCTACACGTTGTCCCTAAATAGTTGGGTTATATCACTGTGCCACTAGTGCCTACTATCTCCACACTTTGTCCTCAAGTAGTTGGGTTATATCACTGTGCCACTAGTGCCTACTATCTCCACACTTTGTCCTCAAGTAGTTGGGTTGCAGCACTGCACCACCAGTGCAGACTTACAATTACTGTTATAATACATTACTAGTGCTGACGATTATTACCTAAACACGTGCTAAAAACTTTCGTCTTTATTCTATCAAAAACTCTATTTTGTAATTAAAATTCTCTTATAAAGTAACAATGTATAATGTTGCATACCCCCTCATACTTCAATTCATGTTTCAAACCAATGACAGGCAGCATTATTTAACTGTGAAGAAGAGAGAACTACAAATATATAATAATAAGAGACTACTACAGTAAGTGAACATAAATAGTAAATTTAAAAAAAATAATATTCCTAATAAACACGTGATACACTATTACACCTTCTTTAAACATTTCAACAAAATTAATTAAGCAATTAAATATAATGTTTTTTAATAAGTCAAACAACGTTTACAGTCAAATTCAATAAGCTGATAAACACTAATCATAAGAAATGTTGGATGAAAATAAACTATTTCACCAGTACAATTAGCAATAAAAAATAAATACCTCAAAGGAACGTACTGTACAGACTGTTCCGTATTGACCTGTGCAGTTTCAATTCGATTCATGTAGTTTGTGCTCAGTCGAGTTTTATATGATGCGTCCAAGCCTTTCTGACCCAGAGTTTAAATTGAAATACTTTTACTAGCATGTTTCGCAAATATTTGATATATTTTCGAGATATCTTGCAGTTTTAAACACTTAGTAAATATAATCAAATTTTACATTAAATCCTTTCGAACAATAAATATATTAATATGGTTAATTATCCCATTACATAATATAATTAATGTATATGCCCAGATGTTGACGTTTTTTATGTAAAATTTAGTGACTCCTTTACAGGCTCGAATTTCCAATGTTGTTAAACACTTATCATATGTTTATTTTAATTTTGTAAACATTTCATTTTTAAGTAATATTTTTAGTTAGTACATAATCTGATTTATATTTATTTATTTAATTACTTTTATGTGTACCAAATATTAAGTAGCATTGTCACACGAATTGCAAACATAAACGTGCCTTTACATTCCTTGGGAAACGATTACACATCTTAATATACTGAGACTTAATGTTGTTGCCTAATTAATTCTTCAGCATTGGTAAAAGCCTTCTGTAGTGAAATAAAAATTACTTTTAGAAGTAAATACAATATTAATAATATCACACACTATAAGTAGTGTGAAAACAGTTAAAATAAATGCTAACTGCTTATTTTGTTTATTAATTTTCATAAAATTATTGCCAATAAAAAATTGTAGTAAAATTTACTTGGATTATTTTCTAATTTTTATTTTAAGGAAAACTAGTTTTTACTTAAAACCTTACTTTAATCCCATAATTGCATGCCTGAATAAACTTACTCGACAGTAATGAACAGTATGCCTTTTCATATTTTTTATTTATATTTTACTTCCCAAATATGTATGTATTAATTAAACCAGTATATATTATTTAAAATGTAATAATAATATAAAATGTGTGATTTTAGTTCAAACAAACCACTGTATCATTACGGGTGGATGGATGATGCATTACCACTATATGTCTATGGTGGGGGGGGGGCAATACCATTGTACGTATATGGGTGGGTGGGAGAGCCAATATCCATATGTTTGGGTGTCTTAGGTTACGAGTTGCCAAGTGAACCAAAGGTTAGTACTTTAAATAAAGTTTAAATTTCTGCAGAGCCATGCGAATTTACGAGAGGAGTTTTTACGTCCGAAAAAAGTAAATTTGCGTTACCCACACATTATCGTATCATCGTAATTTTGAAATTTATCCGACCATTATTTAAGGCATGCGCATGCTTTCCCATACTTTGGTGCACGTGACCTAATAATCAGGCGAGTAATAATAGTAAATATCCTTCACAATAAAGGTCATTTTGATGATTCGTGTATGTTTCTTATACAGTATCTAACTCTTTACTGCGTTAGATCACTATAATAGTCATGGTACGCCTATTAAAGTATGGGTTTTTACTAACATACACAAATTCTCTAAATAAAATACACTCTATGATTATATACTCAATAGTTAAGATTTAATACAACACGAAAACAAAAGAATAACAGAAATAAAGTTAAGTTTTCGTTTGCCTTATATTTACTTGATATATTATGCAAACGTTTTCAGTTTAATATACACTTGTGCATTTAGCCTAGTCTCTAAACCATGAAATTTTACTTTTGAATAGAATTTAAGTTTCAAATCAGATTAAATTCCATGTTCAGAAAAGTAACTATTACTATAAAAGTGTTAGAAATACATACACACTTACATAAAATCAACACTTAATACAAGTAATATTTTAATGTTACTTATCGTACACAGAATTTGAGACTGAAAGGTGTAATGTTTTACATACAAATTGTTAGATAAATGTTTAAATATACAATTGATGTCATGAGAAAAACAGCACGTGACAACTTTGTATTTGTTGGCGTTATCCCTTTACCGAAATACGAACACATCCCGTGGGAAGTTGCTGAATAATGGATGAGACTTCAACAAACCCGGCAATACACTTACAAAATAATCTCAAAATTACTTGCAGACTTTGTATGGAAGTCCATAGACTGTTTTTTCCGTAAAATAAAAGGAAAAATAAAAAATATTCATTTAAATCAAAACCCGTAAATAATTTCATATGTTTACGAGAACTGTGCAGGGTAGGAAAATAAATATAAATAATCAATCACCGAATGATTGATTAATTGAGCAGTTTTAATTCTAAGTGTTTCAATTAAACAATCATTTACTAGTCTCATGTCCCTGAATCTGAGGCAATAATTGGAAGAATCCTTTTTACCCTAACTGGTTTTAATGGCCACATTGTAAACCACTTTAAATAAGAGCCCTTAGTCCCTTGAATATTTAACTACTCTCTTCAAGACTAAAAGTTCACAATCCTTTAATTTATAAGTATCTCTTTTAGAGAAATTAGGCAACCTGATTTTAATTTCCCATTTAATTTCTTAATTAGCGTATTTATTTTTCCTTAAAAACAAATGGACTTGGAAAATTGTTCCTATTGGAAATGTTTTGCTATGTCCACTGTTTGAGGGTAAATTGTCTTCTATGGTTGACAAAAGATAGTCTGAGAAAATATAAGACATGCAAAAACCCCATTAAATGAATAGTTGCCTTAAAAAATTATCGTAATATTTGAAGATTAACAATAATTTGTTGTAAAATTTAAATGAATATAACCTATCTAAAATATATCTAATTGTAAATATAACATAGACGTTTCATCATGTTTATGTGTAGTACATGTTATTTCGGACCCTTTTCCTCTATTCACTACCCAGGCTTTTTCCGTAAATTCATGACCACTACTTTCTTACCGCAATTACGTTTAGGTTAGGTTAGGCTGCTACTAAAGTTGATCACAAACTGGCAAATCCAATTATTGTCTTAATACCACATACCCTCTCCGTGTGCAAGTTCTTGGAAAGCAATAAGATAAGGCCAGCGATATCGGATATCTAGTGGATAAAGAATACGTAAAAATGATTGGGGAATAGTTTTTGGAGCAACAGAATATTTATCAAGTGGTAGTGAATCAACTGAAACAAAAAAAGTAGTAGTAGTGAAACTACGGAAAATATCCTATATTTCTCTTAATTCCTCTTGCATTATGTAACTATTCAGTACATATAAAACTGGTATTTAAGATATATTTATTGTCTAGTGAGATTATTTGAAAACCGGGGTTGTCTTATACTAATTAATAACAATACCTAAAGTATACTACAGTGGTATATTTGTGAGGAAGTGTAAGCTATTTTAATAGTGATGAACATCTCAAGTCAGGACATCTCTGCCCCCCCCCCCTTCTACACATAGCGTAGGGAATAGTAGGTAAGTCCCTATCTATAGTGTGAACCTATTATTTACACTGTAGTTGGAACACCGTAGCATTCAATTTATGAATTGTTAAGATAACAATTATTACTAAGCGTTACCTCTATAATTGTTTTTATGTTTAAAAAAAATACGTTTATCTTTATACTATTTTCAAACATACCATACATCTTCAAGTTATTAATTCAAATTTAACATTATGTAATTTCATCTTTTTATGATTATTTTTAATACTCAATATGGGCGTAAATGTGTAATGATAGTTTTTATGAATGTTATGAATGGTAGCACTTTTTATAAACCAAGATCAATTATTGATTTTTAGAAAAAGGTTATTAAATATTTAAAATGATATGTATACTTACCATTTATAACAAAGAAGAAAGGTTTAATTTTACTATGTATCTTCATTCATAAGTTTAATGAATATATTATATAAATTTGTATGAAAAATGTTACCAATATTATTAGTTACAAAGGCGAAAATTTTGTTGCAGTAATGTTGTTTTGTTAAATATCTATCGATGATGTTAAATTAAAACACAAAGTGATGTCAATTGTTAGTTAATTTGATTATTATCTGACAATGAACGCCTGACATGATACATTGTTGAGTTCATTAACGAAATTACGATGTTCCAAGACCACGTACATGTTTGGTCTATCTGTTTCTACACTTTACATATACTGCAAAAGCTATACTAATCAACATTGTATAGTTTTAAAAATAAACCAGAGACCGATTCATATTTTTGTACATACAATATAGTATATAATAATACTAACATCTCATTGAATATAAAATAGTTTATGTAATATCTTTTATAAAAAACATATTTTACCGAACACTATTCAAAGACATATTGATAGGATTAATTTTAATTGAAATAAATAGAAATTCAATTACAAAAATTTTAATTTTTTTATCATTTTTTAAGACTTGACATGGATGAATGTGTGTTGTTATTGGTGTGGTGAATGTAGATATAAATTCGGAAAAATATTTAAAAATGTAGGCAAAATATATACATACAATTACAGAATGTTGATCATATTATTCCACAACAAACATAAGTAATTTTTAATGGCATCAATATTTACTGATGCCATTAAATCACAGGGACCTATGGCATCAGTAATAGACCGATCCATGTTCTATAGTACTGATAATCGTAATAAGAAAAATATCTATTTGCTCGGTAATAATTAATACAAACGTCAACGTACGTGCACGAGTGAGTGGGCGGGCCATTCTACGAACGTGTATTAGGGGGGGGGGAGGTCAACAGTACTATTTAGATATCACTATTATATATTTAAAATAACTCAAGCGTGATTGTAGTGGCTGTTACTTTTGCTATCACCGAACACGCGATGTTCGTTATATAACAACGAGAAATTTAAGTAAATAGCGCAGCAGTTTCTTATATATACTGCTACATCATAATATATAAGAAGAAATATATTTATTATTCAATGTTGAACTTTTATGAAATACTCAACTCTTCATACATCATATACAATGTGACAAAAAAGTGTTCAAAATATAGATAAGTGTGTTTATTTTTACATTGCTGCATATTGGTTCTTTCCCGATTTCATGCAGCAATTTATGCCACAATATGTCTAACTTCCATTCCACGTAATTATGAATATTCTATAAGTCGCAATACATACTAAAACACACGAATTAGGTAGATATGTCGCTATTACGTGATTTAAACCTATTTGTAAGTTAATTGTTATTATGTTGTTATAATGTAAGTCTACTAGACTGGACAAAACTCTCTCTACAGAAATAGCTTTGACTTGTAGTTTATAAACAGTTAAAATAGGCATTATAGAATAATTTAATACGTAGTTAATATAAGACATGTACCTCTAAAACAGTGCCATAAAATCAGACAAAGACAGACTAAGGAGAAAGGCTCAGAACGCCTTACAAAGACGTGGGAGGAAGGCGGCTCTCTGAGTTATATGTCCTTTGAACCAATCTATTTTAATGGCCTTTAAGTCCCTTCTATATCCTTACTCAGTAAATTTAGAAATTGTTTTGTGTATTACCGCTTAGCTTTCTGTTCAGTACTTACTCATTAACAATTCTTGAAAGTTTTTAACATTAAATATCGAGTTCTATTATAATATTGGTTCATTTGACCAAAGGAAACTTATATGTAGAGTAATATTTTAATCTAGTAATTATTTATTTAAAATTGAATTAAATACTTGTATTCAATCGCAACGGTTTATAAATTTCAATTAAATAGTTAATAATGGATTTAATTTGTAGATGTAGTATGTAAATGAAGGTAAAAGGAATCATAAATATACAAATAAGAGTTTTATTGGAAACACAACATTAACAATAATGCGTTAACATTACATAAATAATGCATGGTTACATTCAGTGAAAACATATAAGCACTTAATGTACGTCACGTTACATTTTAGTTTTCATAAAAGCGTTAAACTGATTAAGTTGTGGTTTTTCCAACGAAATGTTTATTCCAACTGATAGATTTTGTCTGGATTAATTGGATTTAATGATATATTCAATAAAATGTCAAATCATATAGTGTTAAAAATATAATAAAAACAACTATCAGTGCTAAAATATCCCTCCTTAGCTAACGGACCAAGCCTTTCGATGCCGCTGGTCCGGGTTCAAATCCCAGTGACACTAAAACATGTTTACCCCTAGCAGTTCTGTCACGTTAAGCCGTTGGTACAACAGTGAACAACGAACTAGCTTGTCTAAACAGGTGAGAGGAACTGAGACTTAACTATGCATAACTACTCACAAAATATAAACGAAAAACTGTACGTTTGCATTTCAAGGTTACTATCTTCACAACGTTTAATTTTACGAGGTCAAAATTTAAATTTAGCGAAAGCATATTTCTAAAGATTTTATGGCAATCAAACTATGTTAAAAAAGGTATTCTTATACATAGTTTTAAGTTATTTTTGTTTTAATATTTTGGTAATTTTTTTATCAAAATCAGAAACATTATTCCAAAATGAACACTAACTCAAGCACCTATAAGTATATAATAAGTTTAAATAATAAAAATATTATAAAATATACATTATATAAACTTGATTGATAGAAGTGTATGTATCACTTATAAAAATTATTGAAGATTAATTAATTTTTAATATAATGTGGGTGAATAGAACCAGTTTTTTAATCCGTTGTACAGACATAAGGTTAATTGACTTAAGTTTTTAACAAGTAAATTTGTGGACAATTTAGTCAAGAAGTTTGTAAAAGTTGTAATAGAAGAAGTATATGAAACATACGAGTACTGTATTATTTTAACTAATAAGAATATATACTATTGCAAAAATGATGATTACACATTTTATATTGACACCCACTAATTAATTAAAGAAAAATAATCAAAACTAACGAGAGTTTTGTTTTATTTTATTTAAAATATTTTGATTCCTAGCTAACATTTAATTTATTATAATTTAAAAAATCTACATGCGTAGGTTTTCAAGATCACTTTCAAAGCCAGATTGAATGCTTAATGACAATGCCAGATTTTCCAGGAAATGTCAGCATTCTATTTTTAAAACAAATAATATAAATTCACTAAATTATTAAGCATATCATTATTATTTTTATTTATGTTATTTTTATTTATTTATTTATTTCTAAAGATAATAAAACAATTTGTAACAAGTAGACTCGGGAGTTTCATACAGCTTTGCGAAGAGTAATAAATTGCAAGCTTGAACTAATAACTAAACCTATAACGTGTAGAAATCGTTAGCGAAGTAAATTTGCTACACATAAAACTAGCACGCTATCTATTTAATAACATAATACCAGCTTTACTAAACTAAAAATAAATTACGGGGCTGCTTACCTAAAATATGCCTGTTTGTATAAATAGAATATCTCTTAAATTGAAACTATAAAGTGAATTCAAATATTTCAAATCAATAAAACCCTGATTTTTAAACGTACTCGTATGAAAAACTCACCTGTAATTAATTCTTAGTAATTTATATTTTTTTCACTATAATTTCATTGTTGAGGGTTAAATAATCAACAATAATAATTAATCTCTCTATTTTAACTCTAAATTAGTAAAATTAAAACAATAATATCACGTGCTTTTTTGATTATCAACATTTTCTACCATTTAGAGGAATCTGTTCATTTCGTTTTTAATTATAGCTAATTTATCTCCATCATAACAATTTATAAAATTTATTTTTGAACTAAATCACGCAGTATATTTCAACGAACATTACCTATTTCTATGTAATAATATCTTAACGACATATACTGTAAATTTGTCTTTATAGTTACTTGACACAAATGTACCATTATTATACTCAAAATGATGTTTACTGTCAGTTTCACACACACAACAATGCGGAAAACCTAAATCTGTGAAATATAGTTTGCATTTGACAAGTGAAGATGTTCAGAGGTGTACTTTGTTCAGTGGCAAACACCGTTCCTTTGCTGTAAACTTCCACTTCACAGCTAAACTGATTTGGAAAACCACTTCCTGCCGTCAGATCATATAATCTACTTCTTTTTTGTTTTTCACCAAACAACACGCATGTTCCATTTTGCAAGAAATGAAATATTTGGGAATTCGCAAACACGTTGTAATGTGTATTCTTTATTAATTTAAAGTTAATGCATTCGATTGTTGCATTAAATATTTTATACGCAGTTATAATATATCGTTTGAAACCAAATGAAATTGAGAGATAGGATATATAAAACACTTTGTGAATGACTTCAGTTTTTTATTTATTTTTTGTTTTTATTATGCTCGGTCCTTTTAATATAGACACATCCGCTCAATGGTTGTTAATGAGATTGGCACTACTGGGGAATTCTAGGGTGTCCGTGTTAGGTGGTAGTCAGAGGCCGGATGTTGTAGTAGAACGATACTATGCGGTTCCAACTCTACGTAAAGCTGCAGATCCCTTCTTGCCCTCGCTATTGGGATATTAATAAATGACTCTTTCTTAAAATAAAAACATTTTAAAAAACACAGTCGAGCTTAGTTGGTAACAATGACTACACTCGTCCAACTACTTTCATTACACTCATTTGCCCTTCATATTCTGCCATATTTTATACCGACATGGCGTCCGCTCAGTGGTTGCTATCCGCGTGGACATTACTAGAAAAGTCTGGGGTGTCCATGTTGGGTGGTTGTCATTGTGCGTATGTTGTGTGGGGGATATAACTGAGTATCAGGCTTGTCAATTAGCTGAAAATCAGACCAGCACTACGTGGTTCGGATTCCACGTAAAGCTGTAGGTCCCATAGTTGCCCTGGCTGTTGGGCTATTAATAAATTGCCCTTTCTGAGGAACAGTTGAACTCAGTTAGTAACCAGACTACACTCATCCACACTCATCCTACACTCATATAATCATTCATATTCACCTTAAAATACCAACAACGTTGTGTCGGCGTCTCATATGTAAGAAATGTAAGAATATCTTAAAGATCAGTTTCTTAATAATGAATAATTTCGCAATTTATCATACCAATTATTTTAAAAAATAAAATATTCGCTGAAAAAAAATTATTTTCTTACCCAAACATTTTCTATTACTCTCCAACAACTTTTTTCTCATCTCCTTTTTGATAATACTTAATAAATAATCTGTTATTAATTCATATTGTATAGTTTATTTTCATTAACCTTACGCTATAATAAATATTGAATGTTATTAATATACTAAATAAAATCAATGTTAATAAATAAATTACTAAATTTTATTTAATGTTCCTTAGTTGTCTAGTTTGAAGTCAACTAGTTCACCTGGAATAAGTGGTAATACAGACAAAGTAACTGATGTTGACTTAATATATTTAATTTAAGTGAAGATGGAGAAACAGTGACATTTATGGATGATAAACTTCATGTTTACAACCTTTTTTCTTATCATCACCAATCGCACAAGTGTAGTACCATTAATCCACATGGTAGAGGGTAGTTACAATTCCCTAGTCACCTATTTTCTAACAATAAACAACTAATTAATTTAAAGGCAGTCACATTTTCACACCTTCACTTATTTACTTAATTAATGACTCAACACCTCTTTTTTTAACATAAAATAGTCGATGTACAAATTGGCAACAGTATAATATTAATTAAATATTTAACATAGCAACTAATGGTACATGAATAAGCATCATTAAGAAACCGGTTTTTATAAAATCGTTGCAAAATAAATACATATAAATTAAATACTTTTGATTATATGGATTACCTGACCAAAAATATTGTTACCCCATATAATATTTATAAAAATAGATGTTGTATTTATTGATACGGGGAATAATATATATATGCAAAAAAATATGTTAAAGCACATATTTGTAAATATACCATTATTTCCTACAGGAAAATAAGTAATGTTATGAGATGATAATAGCTTTTATCTCAACGGAAGTAAATTAAGCTGTTGAACAGAAAGGAAGTTATCTATTATCTTTACAGTACAAGTAAACGTCACACAACACAAATTTATTACACTATCGGTTGTGTTGTGTTATTACACAAATTAATTATCTTTGACATCATTATGGAGGTAAGGTAGTTTTTCATATGTTTCTTGTAAGTTTTAAATAAAATGTACGAACACACTTCTTTCTGCAACAAATCCCTTAAAGGCTTGTTATTATCGCTTATTGGTTATCATATGATTTTTTTTAAATTGAATATTAACGTTTATAAGCTGCTTATAGTATTTATTATAAACATATGACATATAATTAATAATGTATGTTCATAAACTCTAGTCTGTATATTTATTTGAATGAAAGGTAAATGTTTCATCATTCTTGAAATATAAGTAGGCTAACCTGCAAATTATAGGCAATTTAATTGTGGTTAGTTCTTTTAATTATAATTTATTTTACGGTTTATTTCAATTTTAAAATTACAGATTCTACAATTGTAAAGTGCGTGATCTATCTAAAATAAAACCTCTAAAAGGATATTTATTTTCCTTAAATAGTATTGCGTACGAAAATGTTTAAACTTACAATTATTTTTTGGAACATTTATAACAGTATAATACTATTGAAAATGCACTTGAGCCGGGTAGTGAAAATGATAATTAATTTTGTCATCAAGTTACTAGTTATATAAAGTCATACAAACTATTTATAATTTTCTACAAAACCAACATCACATGTAATTTGTATTGCCCTGGGAATCTAAAATTATAACATAGCATTATTTGTCACTTGAAAATGTCAAAACTATGGCTCTGAGTTTTACGTATTATATTGTCATTTAAAAGGCAATTAGCACTGATTGAAAGAATGTAAATAAACGTGTTTTTCCTTTTGTCTTAAACTCAAAAGGAATGAATCAATCAACATGACATTCCATTCATTTGTCACCCCAGCTAAAAGCCATTCTAAACAAACGGACTCTAGGTTTTGTGTGGGAGGGTAACAGTTATCAATCTACTGTACTTATTTCTAAAACAAAACGTACTAAAACGAAAGATTAATTTTCTTGATTTGTAAATTGAAAAGTGGAAGAATATTTCACTTATTTAGGTCATCCAAATAATCATGATTTGTAATAACTTTCACTCACTATTAGAGCTAATTAACTAAGGATGCCCTTAATTTTGATTGGGAGTGTATTAAACACCTTCCTCTCTGAAATGCAATGTATTTATATATGTATTTAGATACATATACAGGTTGTTCCATAAATAAAGTTCCAAACTTCGGGAAATGGTTATATAGGTCAAAATAAAGAGAAAATCAAGAATAACTTCTTTTCCAAAAACGCTTCGTTTACCAGATATCCGCCAATTTGTTTGTTTCACAACAGAATTTTTATCTCCAAGTTGGTTCAACCAATCCGAATGAAACTCGATAAGATTGTTATAATAATAAAAAGTTATTCTAATAAAAAAAACAAATTGATCCAATTTAAGATTTTAAAATAGCGGCCACTTTTAAAGTTGAAGCGGAAATTGTGGGAAAACAGCATAAAAATACAAAAAAATTTAAAAATACCTTTTTTTATAATTTTGTTACCAGCCTGTCAGTATCAATAACGTTAGAATCGGACAAAAATAACCAAGACACATTGACATTTACAATGAGAGGCAGCAAAAAACAATTTCTTTTTAGCTTTTTTGCTGCCTCTTAACACAAATTTCAATGTGTCTCGGCTATTTTTTTTTTTTAATTCTATTTTTTTAATACTGACAGACATTTACTAAGAATTTGTTTGTATTTTTGCAGTTTTCTCTCAATTCCGTTCAAAAATTAAAAATAGTCGCTGTTTTGAAATCTTGAATTAGATAAAGATGTTTATTTTTCTTAGAATAGCTCTTTAGTGTCCTAACAATCTTAGCAAGTTTCATTAAGATTGGTTGAGCCAACTTGGATATGAAAATACTTTTGTGAAACAAACACATTTTGCGGACATCTGGTAAACGAAGCGTTTTAGGAAAATAAATTATTCTTGATTTTCTCTTTATTTTGACCTATATAACAATTTCCTGAAGTTTGGCACTTTATTTCTGGGACAACCTGTTTAATACCTAGGCTTAATGGTATTACCTCACCTGTCCATCCACACAAGTACAGTGGTATTATTGATCAACTCACCCACCCATACAAAAAAAGAGGTATTCATACAACCACCCACCCAAACATGTGCAGTCGTATTGATCCACCCAGTCACCCACTCATCGCACCCTCCCATACAAGTACTGCGGTATTGGCCCATCCTCAATAACACTGTACATGTATATCACTATACATCTATGGGTGGGTGGGTGGAGTATGAGTGCTTGAGAAGGTGTACGTGTGTACATATCCATTGTGTACACCTATAGGAATGTGAAAGGATTAATACCAAGTTAGAAAATCCCAATGCACTCCGTGGTGCATAGTCAGAATAGTATCCTATATTTAATGTAAATTCAATTTTATTTTGACAAATATATTGGATTAATACACGTTTTTAGCAACAAAACCAACTTAAAACTCTATGGCCTAGAAATGTATTAAAAATATCTTTTTGCAGTAACCAAACAGTAATCAAAGTTTAACGTAACTAAACAGATTAAAACGTATTGTAACTACAATAGTTAACACGTACAGGTTTATTTATTTGTGGCATTGTATTTATCTGTACGACTTGTCATAACTGATGTCACCAAAATTTAGCATCATTTAAAAAAAATGATAAACGTTCAATCCTAAAGTTGAAGATGACTTCAATGTTAAAATGAAATTAGTGAAAAAACATTTAGCTGTAAAGAGATTTCTATTTTGAGTTTAAAATTTTTTGTACGATAAACTGTATTTATAAACAAGTGTTTCTAGGAGATTACGTAATCATCGAACATTATTTATAGTCAAAGATAATTATATTTATGTCATTTCTATAAACATACAAACGATCGTCTTCTCTGTCGAGTGCTTTTAAAACTCTAGATACATTTTGGCAGCATTTCCAAATAGTCTCTAAATATTTTGCTAATAGTAAAAAAATTAAAATTAGTAGATTTTCATCTAAACAGTGGCATCAACAAGGCATGTTGTGTAAGTTCACCACAACTTTACAAACTCCCGTCTGTTGGCTCCCTGCAGTGAAACAGTTGGTAACCCTGCACTAACGCGCCGTAACCATTAGAGTAGTACTAAACCAGCCATTAGCTACAAAGTCTTACGTTGTGTATTCACATGATTTATGTAAGTGCTTCATTTTATAGCGTTAAAAATATTACACACCAAAAACAGAAAGAGGTATATGGGATTTTGTAGTTTTTTCTGGGTTACAAAATATTAGGAATGATAAGTGTATTTTGTTGGAACTTACTAAAGCAATTTAAATGTTAAGGCGCTTCTTACGTTTACTGTTCTTAATAATACATAATCCTTAGAAATATAATCAAGTTAAACGTAAATAAAATCACAACAAAAAGTATAATTTGTCAAGCTAATAATGAATTTTGCTATAAATTATCTACGATTGTCACCAACTGTTCTTACATAGCCTTGGGAATTCCATCAACTATTCGTTGTACACTTTCACCGACCCAATGTTGGGAAGGAGATCCCCCCTCCCCCAAATACCTGTATAAGTTGAAGTTCATTACTTTCCTTTTAATTATTCAAAAACATATCTACTTGTACTATTGAATGAGTAAACATTTACTGATGTCCAACAATTCCTTAACACCCCAAAGCCTTGAACGGTTCACTGACGTACAGAAACCCTTCCACCTATACACTACACACCCTCCAGGCTGTCTGAACCTGAATCATCTAGCCTACCTTTACGGAGATTTTAGTACCAATATAATTTTGTGCATTTGTATTATTTAGAAAGTATATACTTCTATTAACTTTTTAAAACATATTTCGCATGTTTTGAGATTTTTTCACTTTTTAACAAATACTGTTAGAAGATAATGAAAATACTGCAAATAGTCATCAATACTCTGTTCCCACACAAAAACTTTATACCTACAATTTTTAAATATGTGGTATGTATAGAATGTGAATTTGTATTTACATATAGAGATAAATATATGAATAACGCTTACTATTGCAATATTTAGTTCATTCACGTAACAATTTTAAAAAATTAATGGATATCATACAGTAGATACCACATTCCTTTTAGATTGGCCACAAAAATTAATTTTCTAAATTAAAAATATAATTTAAAATCAATCCACTATATGAATTCTATTTCTTTATATATATTTATAATAATTTTTGCAAGTTCGAATTTGTATATTTCATTAATAAATACAATTCAAATATCTGTTTCAAATATACTAACATGCTTGTTATTGCTATAAGCCAAAATGTAAAGAACAACAAAACTAAATCCATGCAGGATTTGCAGATAACTTCCAGAAACAACAAAGTAAGAAGTTAAAACTTTCTTGTGAACACGTAAGGTTTACCGAACTAACTTCTTAATTACTTGACACAATTGAGTTTGAGTGTCTCAGATATGAGACGCCGACACAACTTTGTGTGTATTTTAAGGCGAATATGGATGATTATATGAATGTAGGACGAGTATGGATGACCCGTGTAGTCTGGCTGCTATTTGAGTTGGACTTATACTCAAAAAGGGCTCTTTATTAATAGCCCAACGACCTCAACAAATAACGGACTTACGTGGGGATTTACGTGGAATCCGAACCACGTAGTATTGGTCTGATTGTCTGTTAATTGATAAGCCTGATACATAGTACTCTACTTAACAGAACATCTGAACCTTGACTACCACCCATCATGGACACCCTAGACTACTCTAGTAGTGTTTATTTTCTGCTGTATATTCTTGATGGAATTGGTTAGGCTGTAAATAGAAAGTAATTTTTTAATAAATTTCCACAAATTTAATTTTCACTAAGAGGGCTCTCGCCGGTTAAGGCATCTCCAGTTGAAAATACAGTATAAACAGAAAAAATATGTGAATAAAATAACAAATAAATCACATGTAAAACATTAAATACTAGTTAGAATTAAATTTAAGTGGCTAAGTTTGATAAGAATTATTATAAATTAAACTATGGTTTAGAGTTTTCAATTTTCGATGAGATTTCATCTTTAACTAAGGGGACATTGTACTCATAAATATTTTCTTTTTTTCATTTTAACTTTTTTGCATTTTATGAAACTCCATTTTCTTATGAAAAAAATTATATATCATTTATTTAATTTCCATAGTTATAACAATGCAAAATATTTGTTGCAATCGTATCATACGTAGCAGATATGCAACGATTTCCTTATTTGCTTTTGTAGCACTGTTGTAATTTGTATGCAAATATTTATGTATAGTAGTATATCAATATAAACTTTCCATTATTTTATTTTGTCAAGTTGGCAGTAGCTATTAAAAACTGAAAGCAGTGATTGCTTCTTAGTAAAGACTATGAAGCAGGAGTGTTTTAATACATGTAAGTTTAGTTTTTTCTGTATAGATTATCCATGTATTTACTAAATAGGCGTTCCTGAAAACTAAGTATTTTTATTACATATGTACCCTTTCTCAGAAAATATTATACCTAGAAACTTGAAATTTTCACTGCATGTTCTTGTAACATACTTGCACTTTGATAAGCAAAATCATAAGTTTATGTTAAATAGTTATTTAATTTAAAAAAGTTTTATATCAAAAATATAAAAATTTGTACGGTAATTTTGATAAAATCAAAATTGAAAGAAAAAATAATGATATAAATGCTTTTTTGCTTATCAGAGCTCTTTATGTATTGAATTATAGCCATAAAAAAATACAGATCTCTATCTTGTATAGTTTTTGAGAAAAGGGTACATAAATATGCTAAATTTAACATTACGGCTAATGGGAGTACAATGTCCCCTTAAAGGTAAAAATATACTACTAAAACTTAGAGATGGTTGGGAAATACATTCATCTTTCAAAAAGAATAAATGAACACGATTACAATTATAAAAAAGAAGATATAGAAAAATCTAAATTTATTAGTTGAACATGCTATTATTAATGAAAAACATGATATAAATTTTAATTCTACAAGTTTAATTTTAAAAGAGCCCTTTATGGACCAAAAAACACCAAATTGAAAGTGCATGTATGGCAGTTTTGAAAGATGACTGTATTTCCCAACCGTCTCTAAATTTTAGTAATATATTTTTACCTTTAATTAAAGATAAAATCTCATCGAAAATTTAAAACTCTAAACCATACTTAAATTCATAATAATTTTCATCTAACTTAGCCACTTAAATTTATTTTAACTAGTATTTAATGCTTTACATATGATTTTTTTTGTTATTTTTATTCGCATAAGTTTTCTGTTTATACTGTATTTATAATTGAAGATGCCTTAAACGGCGAAAACCTTAATGAAAATCAAATTTGTGAATTTTACAAAAAAAATTACTTTCTATTTGCTTTAGTAGTGTCTACGGTGATGGCAACCATTGAGCGGACGCGACGTAGTCTACTATATAATGAGAACCGAACATACAGTAAAGCCTATCGTTTAGTTTTTCAACCAATAAAATCATTTTGCAATTAATTATGATCAATCATTTTTAGTTCTTTTATTACACTCATACGATAAATCGTTATATTAACGTGAAGATAGTTAAACCACAATAAATGTCCCAAAGTGGTATTGTATCTATTTAATTTAAATTAAATAACGTTGACAGTAAATGCTATTACCTACGAAAGACTAATCAGAAGAAAATTATGACGACATAGATAATATTTCACTCTTTCAACTATCAATAAATACGAAGAGCCTTGAAGGATCGTGCGGTACAGTACGTTTCGAATTGACGAGTGCAATTTCCATTTGGTTCGAGTAGTTTTGTGTTCGGTCAATTTTTATTCGATGCGTCAAAGCCCTTCTGACCCAGAGTTTTTATTGATTACTAATTTAACCAACATGTTTCTTATTTGTATATTATATTTATTTGATAAATTTGCTTTATATATTAAAAAGTATAAATGTTTGGTAAATTTGCTTAATGAAACTATAAATTTGATAAAACAAGAAATATACGAATTCGAGTAAGTATTCCTTCCATTCAAGTTTAGATTTCAACATTTTTATAAAAAATTAACCTTTTAATAGGCCTCTTAAACTAGAAATATTTTATATTAAATTTAGTGACATTTTAAAGGACTCTTAAACATTCACCGGTATGCTATGAAATCTAAATATTTTTATTAAATAGTATATGTTCTAGTTTATATTTTTTACTATTATTATAAAGTGTTTCTAGTCACTTACGAACAATAAATAACAATTAAAAGGCACTTCTCTATAAATCAATTATCCTTTCCAATTAGGCGTGATTAAAAATAAATTTAGTTTAATCGTTACAATCATACCTTTATTTCTTTATTACAATAAACTATAATTATTCTATATGGGGCTTTATGCATTTTTCAATAATTTTTTCTCAAAAAACATATTTAATGGGCTACCTTTGAAAGTACTTAAGACATTTTTTGGGAAGAAACATTTCTCTTCTGCGAAAAGTAAAGGTTTACCAACAGGAAACATTTTAAAATGTTTTATTTTACTAAAATATAGCATTGTGGGTACTCAAGTTGTGTGGAATTTCGTCTAGATCAATAATATGTTAAGGAATTAGAAATCGGACCATCATTAAGAGTTTTGGCACCAGAAAAAGCCTATTAGGTTAAAGATGTTTGTATATATTAGGTTAGGTACTGTTAGGTTAGGTTTGTTTTATTTAGATAAGATAGGTTACATTATGTTAGGTTGGGTTTAGTAAGGTTAGACTGGCTATATTAATTATGTTTTGATACCCTAATCTAATTAAACCTAACATAACCTAACCAAAACTAACATAACCTAACCAAAATCTAACAAAACCCAACATAACCTAAACCTATATAATCTAAGCAACCTAGCAAACCTTACCAAACCTAACAGTCTTGCTGAAACCAGCACAATTCCGGATATGTTCAAGCAGGCTTCACAATTTAGATTGTTTTCGATAACGATTATTGCAGGTATCCAAAGATGCTTAAAGCAGCATAAAACTGGACTGTGTGACTTGAAATTATCACACTCAGATGGTTTGGCTCCTTTTCTGAAGTGTTGTGTGTTTGGGTCTCCTGGCTTTTTAAAACTTATGAATTCAAAAGGCCGGTTCGTTGGTCTTCGAAGACAAAGGTATTAATTAAATTGCACAAAGAGATTTAGATAACATGAAAATGAACACTATGACTACCACTATAATGTATCATCTGAGCGATTAATACATAATACAACATGACAACAATTTAAAAATATAAGTGAGGTTATGTTTTCGTCACCACTTCTTCTTTCTTGATGTATTAAGTGGACGTTTTCATTTCAAAACAAACTTGAACATTTAATTCAGCCACTATAGAACGGAATATTGTTTTTTGATTTAAATTATGTTTAAAATTAGATTACATTTCGTGTTCAGAAAAGTAACTGTGACCTTTACAATGTTAGCAATACATACTCACTTACATAAAACCAACACTTTAAAGAGAAGTAGCATTTTTACATTACTTATCGTACACCGAGTTTAAGACTAAAAGGTGAAATAGTTTACTTACAAATTGTTAAATGTATTTTTTAGTATACAATTGATGACATGATAAAAACAACCCGTGAAAACTTTGTATTTGTTTGCTTTATCCCTTTACCGAAGTACGAACACATCCCGTGGGTAAAGTTGCTGAATAATGGATGAGGCTTCAATAAACCCGCCAATACACTTACAAATAATCTGAAAATCACTTTAAGATATTGAATAGATCATTAGGCTCTTCTTATTGTTAGGACAATCATTCAACATATGGAATTATTCAATTCCTAAACGCGCAATGTTAATATGTTTACAGTAGTTTGAATGATTTGATAATCACTGTGATAATCGAGTAACCAGTAAACATCGATTAAAAACTACCCAATAATTGGGTGTGGTACAATTAAGTGTTTACATTGAACATACACAAATATATATAACTTCCCTAAAACTGAGACACTCACTAAAAGAATGAGTTTTACGCGTAACTGGTTTTAATGGCTGCTTTTTAAACCACTTAAAATAAAAGCCCTTAGTTCCTGAATATTTAATTGCTTAATTCAAGACGAAGCGTTCAGAATCCTTTAAATTAATATAGTATCTCTTTCAGAAAATTTTTATAAACCGATTTTTACTTTCCAGTTAATTCCTAATGAATTATATTTTCTGGTTTTACAAAATACATGTTAATTATTGAAAATAGTTCCTATTGGAAATTGTATGAAGCGTGTACTGTTTGAAGGTAAATGTCTTATATGTTCTACAACTCTAACCTTAAAAAAATATAAAATATACAAAACCCAGTCAATCAGTGATAGCCTTAAAAGTGACTAATAATATATTAGGATGATTAACATCAAACCTTGTCTTATATTTAAATGAATAGAACCATATAATATATATCTTTGCATTGCATATCGTGTCATTTTATTTATATGTTGTACATGACATTTTTGTGAAGTCAACTCACAAAGTTTACTGATGATTGTTCAGTACATATAAAACACGTCTTTAATTAAGACTTCCCTTTCGTGAGTTTGATTTAAACCTATAACATTATCTGTACTAATGGTTAACAGTGCCTAAAGTATGATACACTGATATATTTGCACGGACGGTAGTATTGGCCCACCCACCCACCCTTCCACGTCCAGTGGTAAAATGTGTGTTACTATAAGGGAACTTACTTTCCATACAAACTCAAAGAGTGAAGATTGAGATTTAATGTTTTCCTTCTACAGCCAGTTATTTCAATTGGTGGTTTCATTACTTCATTCTGAAAGTGAAAGTGTTCTTTATAAACAAAATGAAAACTTTGGCAATCAGCCTCAGGTTAATTAGACTCGGAAGAAAATCTCCTCTTTATTGAAGATTAGTTTAAGATATTCGAAAAAATAATAATTGTGATGAGATTGTAAAACAATATTTGTACCAGTACTGAAAACTAAGTCTAATATCCAATATAATAGAAAATACTTTATTGGGTGTATTTAAAAAATGCTTTTACCCCCAGCCTATTCACAGATATACTAAAAATATTTTGTCTTCTGGTTATGATTTCAAATTTAACATTAAACTGTGTAAAGTTTAATTTTGGTGGTCAAACCTTTCTTGGATTTTTTTTTTTTTTTTTTTTTTTTTTTTTTTTTTTTTTACCACAACAGGCAGATGGACACTAAATGGAGCAGAATTCGATAAAATGATATTCTTCATTTGCTGCTCTAAATTAAGTATAGAACCTGAATATATAGTTATGTTTAGATTATTTGTAAATATATTGTTGGGTCTAATAAAACATCATACATTATTCAGCAAATTTACCCACGAAATGTGTTTTTGTAACTACAATAAATACAAATACAAAGTTTTTACGTGTTGTTTTTCTACACTGTAAATAATTTTTTACAATAACTAGATTATTTAATTATTTTTAAATTCGAATTATTCATTTTACCATTATTTTTATATACACTGATTAATCTATATAACATATACATGTATGATTAAAAACATATTAAGTATCAATGAAAATAAGACTTGAACAGTCCAAAAACAAGAAATTTATCATTATGTTATAGAGATTCAGTATATATTTTTTTTAAATTAAATATCAGAGTATAATTTTGTAAAGACAATAATGAATTAACATAGATTAAATCCATACTAATATTCGTATGGTAAAGTACTAGTAAATACGAAGTAAAGTAAATCAAAGAAAAATATTTTTGATTAATTGTTCTAAAGTCAATAAGAATACGTAATAGAAAATACACGAAAATATGTGCCTCTAAAACACTACCATTGCCAATCAGACAAAGACTCATAGAAGACTCAGAAAGCCTTACAAAGACGTTGGATATAGGCAGGTGTAATACGGCCTTTGAACCAATCTATTTTAATTACCTTTAAGTCTCTCATCTATCCTTGGCCAGACCCTTCAGGTATTGTTTGATGTATTACCTCTTAGCACTCTGATAAGTAGTTACTCATTAGCGATTCTTGAAACAAGGGGTGATGTGAATTAAGTTGAATGCCCACTCTGAATGCCTACTCCCAAAGCTAAGTCAGGTCCCGATTTCAGATGAATAAGGTTTTCTTTAAAAACGCGAGTGCCTACTTGCTCACGTAGTCATGCGGACCTTGAGTAGGCACTCGCCCTTGAGCGGGGAGGGGGGGGGCATACTGAGACAGGTCTCAACTAGAATCTCTTGTTTTGGATCCCCCCATTTTCGTTTGCAGTGTTTGTTGTCGTGTGATTCATTTAATTTACAACGTTTTGTTTATCTGCCGAACGTTAACTGGTTTTTTTCAACTTAATTTATTTATTTACCAAAAATGTTATAACATGCGGTTCCAACAAGCCAACAAGGATTTTCGTTGTGTGACGATAGTATATAATGTACACCAAAATTGTATAATATGAGAATAAGAAATAAAAGAAATATTGTATTTTTTAAAAAGGAAAAAATAAATAATTGTTGTTAATGAAAATAAAACCAAATGCGCTCTGTGGCAGTGGTGTACAATAACTGATACTGTATGATTAAAACAACTAAGTGGTGAAAACAAAACTATACTTGAAACAACATAAGTTAAATACAATACAAACAATAATCGCTATTTAAAAATTTAAGTAAAAGAATTATTATAACGAACAAAATATAATACAGTAAAAAAATGTATATATATATAAACAGTATACACATACACGTATACATATACACATACTCACACAACAAACAAAAATTATGATTTCATGAAATATAGCACTACGAAAAAATATAAACTGTCTTGTATACGAGTGACATAACAATTTATACGGAGTGACCAGCAGAGTCGAAAAATCAGAAAGAAACATCATTCAAAATACAAGAGTTCGTTACCTTAAGCTGTAGAAGAGCGCGGACATTTAAATCTCTTTAAGCCCTTTAAACGACTGATAATCATCGGCCAGATAACCTAGTGACCCAGATTTCCGCATTCCAAGCAAGGTCGCGGCCTTCCCCCTCCCTGACGCTTGGTCTGCGATATCCGTCTGATGACCTACTTACTAGTTTTCCGCATTCCAAGCAAGGTCGCGGCCTTCCTCTCCCCCCTCGCCGGCGCCCATCTTCGGCCATCATTGTATGACGGATAGAGTATCGTTTTGTTTGCAGGCGTTGAGCTTTTCTCTTTATTGTTACGAAACACTTTATTTACAAAATTCATATAACTATGCAATTCGATGCACTTATCAAATGAGTTCGACCGATAACTTACTTGAGTATTCATTTTATTACAAAGTTTGCTTTATTAGATGTTATTAGTATTTTTTTAATAAATATGCAAATAATGCAACAACAATATATATACTGATAAAATAATATTGAGTAAAATACCATACCAGTTATTCATTAGTAACACGCCGATATTCAAGATGTGGGTGAACGTGAGAGGTGAATGAGATTAGATGAATGACATACACTCGTAGGACATAACACGAAGAAAAATTTAACAACCTTCTTATAAAAAATAAAAATAAATATGATTTCGTAGCCTAATTGATCTATACCAATTGATCTATACCATATAGTATAGTACTGGCAACAGATATACAATAGACAACTAATATAGTTATTATATTTTATTTTAAATTGGTAATCAATCGGTCTCATTAAAAATTTTTGGAGTGGCATAACTCAACGAATTCCTACCATATGTATTACTGAACCGTGGCATTTTATACAATTCAAGACTTCTAAATTCATATGTATGTTTTATATTAAGAAATTTGAACTTATTTATTTATAGAACTTACATTCTATTTCGACATGGAAGATTAAATTAATATTGAGTCATCTGAGAATCAACTAAAATTTGTAAAAATTCTCTAGACTATCCTTGGAAAGGCAATTAATATCGAAAAGTCAAACGTACAAAATATTCTCCTTATCGAGTCTGTTTAGTGATCAATAATCATAATTTCTCGACTCTCTTCGAAAATTTTAAATTGTACGTGCAAGTATTGGCAAAAATTCAGCCATAATAAACTTACTTGAGTACACACTCGGCAGTGGTGAGTCTGCTAGGGAGCAGGCTCACTTTTTCACGAGTGGACACTCCATTTTGTGAGTGGACACTCGGTTTTATTCAACTAAAATCGGAGTGGCCACTCACAAGTTATAAGTAGACTCATAGTTGGAGTGCCGATACATAATAGAAAAGCCTGCCGAGTTGAGTGTGTGTGTTTTATTCAACCGTGAGTGGGCTCTCTCAAATGACGATAATTGAGTGGACACTCGGGATGGTCAGGTTTTATTCACATCACCTAAAGCGTTTAACATTAAATGCAAAATTCTATATTTTACAACCTTAGTTGACCTGACTACGAAAAAAATTACATTAAGAATTATTTTTTAGTTTTAAATGATTTATTCGAAACTGAATTGAATATATGTAAATATTCAGCATTCAATATATTTAGTTTTGTACTTTAATACACTCAACAAAAACATTGAGAAGCACATAATGCATTTCATTTTATTGTGGTTTTCCATAATTAAAATTAAAATTTTGTCGTCTTTCTAACAAAATTTTTCTAACAAAAAATAGTTCACCTGACAAATTTTTCACATATATTTGGATTTAATTGTATTTTCAATCAAATCTCAATTCATACATAAACCTCAAATCATACAATTTACAACTGCTGACATTGCTTATACAGCCATTCATATTTGTTTCCAAGGCTAACCAGGTAAATTTCCTAAGTTCGAATCCCATAATCACTATGAAGTTTCTAGGCCTTTACCACATATGTTGTTCGGAAGTCAGGTTAAGCCGTCGGCCCAACGTGTTTACACAGGAAACTAACTTGCTTAAGCAGGCGAGGTGAACTGTGTCTTAGCTATATACTATCACTCCTAAAAAGTATATACGAAATAAATAAAAAATATATACGTATTTAAAATTTACTATTCTTTGAACGTTTAATTTGATGAAGACAACATATGATTCAACTAAAGCATATCCTTCTAGACACTAACGTAACTTAGTTTTCAATCCTTCCAGTTTTAATAATTTTATTAATTTTTAAATTAAGTAAATATGGGTTTCATAATTCAGAAGTAAATACCAGCTTAAGCACTTAAAAGGACGTTATATTGTTTTTTTTGTCTTGGTTAATAGTTTTAATAATTCGAAAACAAAGATTATTGAAGTTTTATTTTAAAATTAAAATACTAAATACTCACTCGCTACAATTTTATCACTTATAGTTTAGGCGGACTCTACAAATGATAGGGGAAATATAAATATAATTAGAGTTTTCAATAGTTTAAAAGAACAGATAAATTTGTATAGAAATGTGTTCCGGATGACTCAAGGAAAAATTGTAGGTCTCCACCTGAAGGAAACGTTTAACTTAAGGCGTGAAACATCTAAATCTTACAATTTCCTTGTAAAACCCGTTTAGTTTAGGCTTGTACCTTCTGTAACTTTATAAAGTCCAATCATAGAAACAAAGTTCTCTAAATAAAAGAGTTTTGTAATTAAATTTTACTCAAGATAGTTAGTTTAATAATTTAAAAATAACTATTGATGTTATATTTTTACTTAAAAAAAACACTTAGGGCTCTTTCCCTAATGTTTTTATATACGATCTTAATATTTAAGAGAAGGCAGATTCTTTAAAAGTGAAAACGAGACATAAAATTTGGAGCAAATCAACTGCATATATTTGGCATAGTAAATTGTTTATTAAAATTATTGTTTAAATGCTCCTATAGATACTTATAAAAAATACAAACGAAATGAAACTTAGATTTGTTCAATGTACACTAAAGTACGCAAGATTAAAAATGGCGTCGGAAATTTTTAAATCGGGTAATGTTCCAAGCCAAAGGGTTTTTTTAATTTTTATTTATTACTTTTTCTATAAACATTTAGAATAAGAACGATACGTTGCATGATTAAAAATTGTCTAAAGTAAATGGGATTTTTAGCTCATGCTACACCAGTATTAAAGAAAATGTCAAAATTGGCAAAGTATAAGAAGATATCTTCATATGCATTAAGCTCGTTTCCACTATTGAAATAAATTATTCATTGAGCGCGAGATATTACTCCCCAGTATAAAATATAGGGTGCAATAATCAATAGAATTATTAGTTTTGGACCAAAGTTAATTAATAGTTGTTTATTAATTTAAATCCAGGGGCTCCATGAAACTTTTCAAAGTATAATACAACTAATAATTACATCTACAACGTGTACAAAATATTAGTTAGAATTAGAATCTAACAAATAACAAATCACGCATGCTAAACCTATAACACAATGATTTACTAAACCAAACATTAAGTTTGGGCGCTGCTTACCTAAAATATCCAAACCCCCTTTGTTATACATAGCTTATCTTGTACATGACTCGAAAAATATATATTTGAAACCCTGATTTATAACAAGACTGGGATTAAAAACTCCCCAGTGATAAAAGCTTGGTAATTTATCAGATTACCGTTTGTTGAAAAATAATCTACGTAAATAGTTATTCTTCCCAAGTATTTTCTCTAAAATAAGTAGACAGAAATTATTGGACCACACATTTTCATTCGATTAGCAAAATTGAGGAGTGACTGGAAAAATGTATTTATTCCGTAATTAATTGTAAATAGTTTATCTCCAACACAATAGTTCATAATATTTATTTATGCCCAATGTTATACCATCAGTACTATTCTGATTGGTTGTTTTTAACAACCAATCAGGTAAAAAAGTTACCTATTTTTTTCCTCCGCCAATCTTATGTTATTGCAGCTCTACCGGTTTCGAAGGATGTCCTTCATCTTCGGGTGCACTTTCTTAGGCTTCACTTAACAATTCGAACTTAAGTGTATCAAGTAAAACCCAAGAAAGTGCACCCGAAGATGAAGGACATAATATTGGTGGTGGATCAAAAAGAGGTAACGTTTTGCCATTAAATTGATATTTAATCATAAACTAAATCAAATTTTAATGAAACTTCCTTACGATAATACTATTATCTAACATGTAACAGTTCCTTGACTACATTCATTCTAGATTTGTTTGTTTTATTATTTGCTTGCAACAACTTTGACACTTGTCAATATTGTGTCATGTTAGACGTTAAATAAAATATAAATAAAGACCAAAGACTTAAAACCAGTTAGATCTTCAGACAGATTAACTTGCGCATCAGTATGCAAAACCTCAATATTTGAAATCTTGTTTGCATTTGACAAGTGGAGACGGCTAGAGGTTTACTTTGTTCAGTGGCAAACAGCGTTCCATTGATGTAAACTTCCACTTCACAGCTAAACTGATTTAGAAAACCACGTCCTGCCGTCAGATCATATAATCTACATCCTGAGTGCCTTTTACCAAACATGATGATCCATTTTGTGAAAAAAAGAAAGATTTAGAAATTCAGAAACACGTTGTAAAACTTAGTCGTCATACTTTTCAAGTTGTGAATTTGATTTGTTTCTATTGCAGTTAGTATCTCATGTTAAAGTTATTGTATGCAGTTATAAAATATTATCTAAAAAATATGGAAATTGAGATATATAATTTTATATACCATAAGATAATTAAATTATTTTAATGTGCTCGGTACACTTAATACTAATACAACGTCCGCTCAATCGTTGCCATTGACTTGGACATTACTAGGAAGGTCTGTGGTAGTTAGAGCCCGGGTGTTGGGTAAAGAAAGATAACTGAGTGTCAGGCTTGTCAGTTTACTGAGAGCCTACACTTCGTGATTTCACGAAAAGCTGTATGTATCTTAGTTTCTCTGGCTATTAGGCTATCAATAAATGGTCCTCTCCATTGAACAGTCGAGCTGAGTTAGTAACAATGACTACACTCGTTCATCTAAACTCATCACACTCATTTGCCCCTCCTAGTCACGCTTATATTGAAGATAACTATTTTAATATACCAATTACTTTCAATGATAAAATATTTACTGATAAATAAATGATTTTTTTGCCCATAAATATTACACTTGTTTAAAAAGTTTTGTTCTCATATCTATTTTTTCAAATCTTATAAATAGTTTGTAATTATATCTTATTGCATAGTTTATTTTCATCAAATATACGTTATTTTTTATGAAAGTTTCTTGGTCGTACTATTTCAAGCGAACTAGTTCAGCTGGCCATAAAAGGTAACATATAAAAAGTAACTGATTTAAAAATGTAATATATTTAATTTAAGTGCATAGAGAGAAGCAGAAACATTCCTGCATGAAATACTTTTTGTTTATAAAATGTTTGCTAATCATCCCTTAACGTATTAATGTTGTACAATTAATTTACGTGGTAGAGGGCAATTAAAATTCCCTAGTTACCTATTTGCTAACATTAAATTACTGATTATAGGCTAGTCAGAATAAATTGACACGCCTGCATTAATATAATTTAATTCATGATTCAATACTTATTTTTGAATGGAAAAGTAGTTGATGTACTAGTTTTGGTAATAGTCTAAAATAATTGTTGTACTAGTATTGGTAGTAGTCGAAAATAGTTGATGTACTAGTATTGGTAGTAGTCTAAAATAGTTAATGTACTAGTATTGGTAGTAGTCTAAAATAGTTAATGTACTAGTATTGGTAGTAGTCTAAAATAATTGATGTACTAGTACTGGCAGTAGTCTAAAATAGTTGATGTACTAGTATTGGTAGTAGTCTAAAATATTTGATGTACTAGTATTGTTAGTTGTATAAAATAGTTTATGTACTAGTATTGGCAAAAGTATAAAATAGTTGAAGTACTAGTATTGGTAATAGTCTTAAAAAGTTGATGTACTAGTATTGGTAGTAGTCTAAAATAGCTGATGTACTAGTATTGGTAGTAGTCTTAAATAGCTGATGTACTAGTATTGGTAGTAGTCTAAAATATTTGATGCACTAGTATTGGTAATAGTATAAAATAGTTGATGTGCTAGTATTGGTCGTAGTCTACAATAGTTTATGTACTAGTACTGGTAGTAGTCTAAAATATTTGATGTACTAGTACTGGTTGTAGTCTAAAATAGTTGATGTACTAGTATTGGTAGTAGTCTAAAATATTTGATGCACTAGTATTGGTAATAGTATAAAATAGTTTATGTAATAGTACTGGTTGTAGTCTAAAATAGTTGATGTACTAGTATTGGTAATAGTCTAAAATATTTGATGCACTAGTATTGGTAATAGTATAAAATAGTTTATGTACTAGTACTGGTAGTAGTCTAAAATGTTTGATGTACTAGTATTGGTAGTAGTCTAAAATAGTTGATGTAATAGTACTGGTTGTAGTCTAAAATAGTTGATGTACTAGTATTTGTTGTAGTCTAAAATAGTTGATGTACTAGTATTGGTAGTAGTCTAAAATAGCTGATGTACTAGTATTGGTAGTAGTCTAAAATAGTTGATGTACTAGTATTGGTAGTAGTCTTAAATAGCTGATGTACTAGTATTAGTAGTAGTCTAAAATAGCTGATGTACTAGTATTGGTAGTAGTCTAAAATAGTTGATGTACTAGTATTGGTAGTAGTCTAAAATAGCTGATGTACTAGTATTGGTAGTAGTCTAAAATAGTTGATGTACTAGTATTGGTAGTAGTCTTAAATAGCTGATGTACTAGTATTGGTAGTAGTCTAAAATATTTGATGTACTAGTATTGGTAATAGTATAAAATATTTGATGTACTAGTATTGGTAGTAGTCTAAAATAATTTATGTACTAGTACTGGAAGTAGTCTAAAATATTTGTTGTACTAGTACTGGTTGTAGTCTAAAATAGTTGATGTACTAGTATTGGTAGTAGTCTAAAATATTTGATGCACTAGTATTGGTAATAGTATAAAATAGTTTATGTAATAGTACTGGTAGTAGTCTAAAATAGTTGATGTAATAGTACTGGTTGTAGTCTAAAATAGGTGATGTACTAGTATTGGTAGTAGTCTAAAATATTTGATGCACTAGTATTGGTAATAGTATAAAATAGTTTATGTACTAGTACTGGTAGTAGTCTAAAATGTTTGATGTACTAGTATTAGTAGTAGTCTAAAATAGTTGATGTAATAGTACTGGTTGTAGTCTAAAATAGTTGATGTACTAGTACTGGTAGTATTCTAACATATTTGATGTACTAGTATTGGTAGTAGTCTAAAATATTTGATGTACTAAAATTGTTAGTAGTATAAAATAGTTGATGTACTAGTATTGGTAATTGTATAAAAAAGTTGATGTACTAGTATTGGTAGTAGTCTAAAATAGCTGATGTACTAGTATTGGTAGTAGTCTAAAATAGCTGATGCACTAGTATTGGTAATAGTCCTAAAAATTTGATGTACTAGTATTGGTAGTAGTCTAAAATAGTTGATGTACTAGTATTGGTAGTAGTCTAAAATAGCTGATGTACTAGTATTGGTAGTAGTCTAAAATAGCTGATGTACTAGTATTGGTAATAGTCCTAAAAAGTTGATGTACTAGTATTGGTAGTAGTCTAAAATAGCTGATGTACTAGTATTGGTAGTAGTCTAAAATAGCTGATGTACTAGTATTGGTAGTAGTCTAAAATAGCTGATGTACTAGTATTGGTAGTAGTCCTAAAAAGTTGATGTACTAGTATTGGTAGTAGTCTAAAATAGTTGATGTACTAGTATTGGTAATAGTCTTAAAAAGTTGATGTACTAGTATTGGTAGTAGTCTAAAATAGTTGATGTACTAGTATTGGTAGTAGTCTTAAAAAGTTGATGTACTAGTATTGGTAGTAGTCCAAAATAGTTGATGTACTAGTATTGGTAATAGTCTTAAAAAGTTGATGTACTAGTATTGGTAGTAGTCTAAAGTAGCTGATGTACCAGTATTGGTAGTAGTCTAAAATAGCTGATGTACTAATATTGGTAGTAGTCTAAAATAGCTGATGTACGAGTATTGGTAATAGTATAAAATAGCTGATGTACTAGTACTGGAAGTAGTCTAAAATAGTTGATGTACTAGTATTGGTAGTAGTCTAAAATAGTTGATGAACTAGTATTGGTAGTAGTCTAAAATAGTTGATGTTCTAGTATTGGTAATAGTATAAAATATTTGATGTACTATTATTGTACTAGATATGTACTAGTACTGGTAGTAGTCTAAAATATTTGATGTACTAGTATTGGTAGTAGTCTAAAATAGTTGATGAACTAGTATTGGTAATAGTCTTAAAAAGTTGATGTACTAGTATTGGTTGTAGTCTAAAATAGTTGATGTACTAGTATTGGTAGTAGTCTAAAATAGTTGATGTACTAGTATTGTTAGTAGTCTAAAATAGCTGATGTACTAGTATTGGTAATAGTATAAAATAGCTGATGTACTAGTACTGGAAGTAGTCTAAAATAGTTGAAGTACTAGTATTGGTAGTAGTCTAAAATAGCTGATGTACTAGTATTGGTAGTAGTGTAAAATAGCTGATGTACTAGTATTAGTAGTAGTCTAAAATAGCTTATGCAGTAGTATTGGTAATAGTCTAAAATAACTGATGTACTAGTATTGTTAGTAGTCTAAAATAGCTGATGTACTAGTATTGGTAGTAGTCTAAAATAGCTGTTGTACTAGTATTGGTAGTAGTCTAAAATAGCTGATGTATTAGTACTGGTAGTAGTCTAAAATAGCTGATGTACTAGTATTGGTAGTAGTCTAAAATAGCTTATGTAGTAGTATTGGTAATAGTCTAAAATAGCTGATGTACTAGTATTGGTAGTAGTCTAAAATAGCTTATGTAGTACTATTGGTAATAGTCTAAAATAGCTGATGTACTAGTATTGGTAGTAGTCTAAAATAGCTTATGTAGTAGTATTGGTAATAGTCTAAAATAGCTGATGTACTAGTATTGGTAATAGTCTAAAATAGCTGATGTACTAGTTATTGGTAGTAGTCTAAAATAGCTTATGTAGTAGTATTGGTAATAGTCTAAAATAGCTGATGTACTAGTATTGGTAATAGTCTAAAATAGCTGATGTACTAGTATTGGTAGTAGTCTAAAATAGCTGATGTACTAGTATTGGTAGTAGTCTAAAATAGCTTATGTAGTAGTATTGGTAATAGTCTAAAATAGCTGATGTACTAGTATTGGTTATAGTCTAAAATAGCTGATGTACTAGTATTGGTAGTAGTCTAAAATAGCTGATGTACTAGTATTGGTAATAGTCTAAAATAGCTGATGTACTAGTATTGGTAATAGTCTAAAATAGCTGATGTACTAGTATTGGTAGTAGTCTAAAATAGCTTATGTAGTAGTATTGGTAATAGTATAAAATAGCTGATGTACAAGTATTGGTAATAGTCTAAAATAGCTGATGTACTAGTATTGGTAGTAGTCTAAAATAGCTTATGTAGTAGTATTGGTAATAGTCTAAAATAGCTGATGTACTAGTATTGGTAGTAGTCTAAAATAGCTTATGTAGTACTATTGGTAATAGTCTAAAATAGCTGATGTACTAGTATTGGTAGTAGTCTAAAATAGCTTATGTAGTACTATTGGTAATAGTCTAAAATAGCTGATGTACTAGTATTGGTAGTAGTCTAAAGTTAATTAAATATATAACATTTTAAACAATGGTACATCACTAACCATTATTAAAACAGTGGTTTTTAAAAATTGTTACTAAGTAAATAAATAATAAGTAAATTCGTTTAATTACTTTGATGGCAAAAAATATTATTACATTAGGTATAATATTAAAAAATATGTCATATCATGGAAAGTAATGCATTTTTATTATTATTGACATTTAATTATATATCGCCCAATATATTTCTTATAGAATAAAGTCATAAAATAATGTTGAAAAATAACAATACAATTATTTTTTACAGAAAGACAAGTGGAAAGTTTCAACTTTTTGTCAACGGAAATAAATTAAGCTGCTGAACTGAAAGGAAGTTGTCACTTAGCTGTGACGTCATTATGAAGTTACATTATTTCTTTTTATTTACTTCTTTTCCAGTAACAATTTTAAAATAAAATTTACATTCACAGTTGTTTACGCACCAAATCCTTTAAATACCTTTGTTAGTGGTTAAATATAAAAATGATTATTTTATTAATATGACTTAGTATGAATGTTTATCATAAAAACGTCATGTTAACTTACTATAATTCTTTTTAATTATGAATTTGTACATAACCAATAGATTAAATAAACACACAACTGATTTTGTTTTTCAATATTCTTAATAATATGAAATTACACAATAAAATATAACTATAAAAATAAGAAAGGCTATACAAGTATTTTATTAACGTTTATAAATTGCTAATTTTATGTATGACAAACATACTAAGACATGACGTATTTTAAAATGTATGTTTACAAATTCCAAGCTAAATTTAAGATACATTTTCTCTTATTCTTTAGGTCTCTGAAAACTGTAAATCCAATCTGGTTGATTCGTATATTTTTATTTATTTTGTGAAGTTCTTTGTTATAAATATAATTTCTACAATCGTAAACATTATATCTTAAGTAGCACTTCAAAAATATATAGTATTTATTTTCTTTATATACTCTATATTAATACGAACAGTAAATTCCTTACATTTGGACATTTTTATCAATGTCAAATAAACATGCACTTAAAGTGTGTAATAAAAATTTTGACTTACTGTCATCAAGTTAAGAACTTAAAGAGATATAATAAACTACACTTTTATCTTCTTAAAGACCTAAAATTGAAATAATCATAAGAAAATTATATCTTACAACTAATCTAAAATCAAAACGTAACATTATTTATCTCCTCTTAACAAACCTTTTTAAAATTAACCTTTAGTTTAAGATTTTGTTTTTGTGTCTTTGAATGATAAGCGAGAAAAATATGGTATGATTTATTTTTTATTCAATTATTTCACGTACTTAATAATTTTTTTAGTATAATTGTGTTTGTAATTTTTAGGATTTAAAACTGGTTTCTTGTTGTTTTTGTTTTTTGTTGATTATAAAGATTTTATTGAGTTGTATTGTTGTACTCGTATATATAATAGTCCAATGTTACATTTATCCCATTGTTTGTTTTGTTATTTATTTAAAATTTCCATAATTATTGTTATCTAATTTATTGTTGTATTTTTTTGATTTAAGGAAGTTCACAAAAAAATTACTATAATATATATGTGTAAAAATATGGTTCACATGTAATTGTAACACCATATTTGTAAACAAATTATAGTTTTTCTCTCAATTAGCCTTGAGCTAGAGAGATTAATATAAACTGCACGTATAAATTGTAATTTTTCGCAAGTAATAAATATATTTGAATTTGAATCTTGTAAAGCTTTCATAACTATAGTCATGAGTTTTATTTATTATAAAACTATACATAAAATGGAACATCACTAAATAAAAAAAATATGTAAATAAAATTATTTTCATCTTGTTTTTAACAATAGGCCTATATCTGAAATAAATTTTTTTAAATAAATAAATCTAAAAAGAATGAATCAATCACCATGACATTCCGTTCATTTGTCTCCCCAGCTAAAAGCCACTCTAAACAAACGGACTACGTTTTGTGAGGGAGGGTTACAGTTATCAATCTACTGTACTTATTTCTAAAACAAAACATAAAACAAAAGATTAAGTTTCCTGTGTTGTAAATAGATAAGAGGAAGAAATCTTCTCCTATTTGTGTTATCCTAAGAATCATGACTGCTAATAATTTTCAATCTCTTTTAGAGTGTATTGTATCTTCTTAAAAATAAACTTTTAACAGTATACCAATACTCTATATTTTATTCAAATTAAATTTAAAGAGTTTAAAAGATTAAATTAGTTTTATACTTACTTAGCACTAAATTAGTTATTTAAAACTGCGTCACTCAGAAACATATCGTAAAAACTATTTTCGAAGTAATAAGCAAAGTGGGCTCAACCAATCTGATAAAAACTATTGAAATTAAAATAAATATTAAGTTTATATGTTTTAATTATTAATAACATTTTATTAACAGTGTGACATTTTCTTAACTGGAGTGGACTACATTTAGTGTTATTTCAATAAAGTGGTAAATTGTTGCCTAATGTTCAGCCCCTAAGTTATATATGCCTCCATTGGTAAAATAAAATAATTAATAAAGCATTACTCTGCTTGTAATTGTTTAAGATAATTTTTCAATGACAAACTGTCTTCATAAACCATTATGTTTAGGAAAATACGTAAACATCCTAAATTATTACATAGTTTTCTTCTACATGGAAAGAATTGGCAGTTGATGTTTAAAATAGCCTGTTATGTTTTGCTGTTAAAAAAAAAAAGAAAACGTTAAGCTAAATAGCGGCATAAACGAGGAGTGTTGTTTAAGTTGACCGCAACTTTTCAAACTCCCGTTTGTTGGTTAACTGTTGTGAAACAGTTGGTAAACCTGCATTATCTCACCGTAACCGTTGGAGTAGAACTAAACCGACCATTAATTCCAAAGTCTTACGTTTTATATTCACTTTCTTTATGTGTGTGCTTAATTTGTTTCAATATAAAATGTTACGCTTAATTAAGCAGATATGGAAGTACGGGATTTCGTAGTTGGTTTTTGGATCATAAATAACAAGAATTATATTTTGTAAATTACGTATGCAATTTACATGCAAATATTTGTCCAACGTATAGCATAGCGTCGTAAATTTTATTCTCACTTTTAGTAATATAAGCAAAGTTTATTTATCGTATGGCTTTTATAGGCCAACTAACAAACTAATAAGATATTAAAAATTACAAACATTGAAAAGAATTTTCTAAAAAAATAAAATCTATAATACAAAGTACTTGTCACTTAGTTTTTTAATATTGATCTCCCGTCACAGATCTAACGCCAGATTTCTTAACTGTTCAATAACTGTTTCTCTGACTAAATAAAGACCAGCTAATCCTCTGCTAAAAAGTGCACATTGGGCAGACATTAACTATGTGATCCATAGTTTGAAATAACTCTGGGCTGCATCCCAGACCTATGGACATAGCAAAACACACTGTCGGTTTGTCTGAGTAAATCCAAGTAACTGGGTCCTCCACTCTCCAAAGAATTAAATAATGTGGTCAAAATGGCTCTGCCAGTTGGAAAAGCAGTCGGAATGGATGACATATTCCCGGAATTTCTAAGACATGTTGATACAGAAGTAATACATTGGGTTATAACAGTTTTCAATAGCTTATTGTTAAGTGGTGATATGCCCATAGCTATTAAAAGATCGAAAATAATAATTGTTTGGAAGCTAGGCTAAGAGCCACGACGTGCTGAAAGCTGCCACGTTATAGCTCTTTTAAGTTTCTGCTATAGGTTGCTGGAGAAGCTGATTATAACAGAATATCACATGTTTAATGACAGCATCCTTGCTTACAAGCTGGTATAAGATCTGGTCGAAACCTTTGTGACCAATACTTTCTTTGACATCTTTCATAAAAAATGGGTCTGAAAAGAATATTAAACATCAGCAGCATCTGTAAATATAACGGTAGCCTATTACACAGTTTAGAGTTAAGGACTGTTACTTAAATTTTAAAACTTGATTCCATGTCCTCAATTGTTGTGATTTCTGAATTTCACACTCAGAAAAAGGTTAATTAAAGTGTGCTTGGGTCACAAACAAAGTTCTTTTAGGTACATGAATGATGGACTGTCACAAGGGTCTGTTCTTGCTCCTCTTTTATTCAATTTATACACTGTCGTAATTCCCGTTACACAGTGCGGAAAGGTCGTATATGGATGATTTTGGAGGCCTTTAAAATGTTCGATAGTACAAATTACATTTACGAACAAGGAAGATATAAAAACTGAGAAAACCGGCTCCGGCTCTAGTGAAATGTAACAGTCAAGTTTTAGTTAATACATGCAAATATCATGTATTGGACATACGTGCCTTACTGAGAGCCCGTGATGCATTTATATGAATAATTGATACTGTACGTACTCTAAATTCCAGCTTGATGCTACATATAATAATGATATAAATGAAAGCTGTTAGGATAGAAATAAACACATAAATCATTTACATATAGATCGTATCTAATGTTTCTAGACCTCTTTTATTATTGGTAAATATGAAAAATTAGATGAATAACAACAATTGAATGCACAGGTATCATGGTTAATCAGTCGTCAACCACAAGACAGCAAACAAATGATACATACTAGATAGAACAATATGACTGTCTATCTACCTGCAAACAACATGTGTATGCTTTGAGCACATGTTTAGTGGCCTTTGTTACGTGCCCTACCATCCAACAAACGTATTACCAGGACATCCCAATCAACCATTCATTTACGTTTCAATATACGAATTCCCGCCATAAGCACATAATAACAGGCCTACGCACTATATTTAATGTATGTATTGAAAGGCATTACCACCCTATATAATCGCCTTGAAGGGCCTACCCAACATAAGTACGTATCTACAGGACTCCCCACCATACCTACGTATGAACATGCCTACCCACCATACGTACCTATTAACAGGTTTTCTCAACCTACGAAAGTTACATGATAGCCCTTCCCACCATACGTCCGTATGAACTCACCATACGCACGTATTGACAGGTCTTCCCACCCAACGTACGTATTGACACGCTCACGTCATAGGCGTACGACTCGTGACAACCAATGGACCTAAGAGTCATAACTTGTCCACATACCTGGATGAACGACTTATAACCTGCCTTTTTCCATACGCTATGGACAAGTCTGGGGTATCTGTAGTGGTAGAAGCAAGAGTTTGGAGTTTTTAGGAGAACAAAACTGAGAAACTAAGAGGCTTGCCAGTGAACCGAAAATTAAACCAATAAATCTTTATTTGGATCCGACAATAAGCTCCCTGGCAAATGGGGTATTAATAAATGAAATGCTCTGGGAATAAGCCAATCTCAGTCCGTAACCAGGTTACACAGATGATTTAAGAGCAATTTCCCAACACAAACGTTATGTGTGGAGTGACCATAGACTATTTAGTGTAGTTTTCCTTTTCATTGCCACCATTTATATTAATAACAATTTGTCAAACAAAGGTAGGTAAGCCTGCCAAATGTCATGTCAAAAACCAATCTTTTCTACATTAAAAAGAAATAAAACCACCAACAATTGAAATGAGACTCTTCTATAGGAGTAAATAAAAGGAGACTGAAAAGTAAATTTGACATATTATTTAAAGTCAAAAAGGGATGTATTTATAACAAAAGTGCCATAAAATTAAAAATATTTCCATCGAGGTTCGGGAAACAGGAGAGATAGAATAAATTTAGGCCAATTGTCATAATTACAACTTGAGCTATTCATAAACTATTTAAAATTTCAAACATTTTATGTTATTTAAGAATGTTACTTTCAGTACAAGTAAACGTCACACAACAAAAATGTAATAAAATATAAGCACAAAATACACAAATATTTACAATACAAGTACTATTTGTAAATGCCAGTCAGGCAAATTTAGCGTTGAATTACAGGAATGTTAGAATCAAAGTTCATCATATTCTTGGCGATATTAATTTTTTGACAGTTCCAACCAATAGGGTCACGTGGACGTACGCCTATAAATTGAGTTGTTGAACACCATTTTCCATTCTTTTGTGAATCCGTCCGGTCTGAAGAAGGTGAGCGTGGTTCACCGAAATAGGCAACATAATATTTGTGCATTTTGTACTTATATGTAAATATTTGTGTATTTTGTGCTTGTATTGTAATATGTATAATTACATATTATACATATTACAATACAACAAAATTATTGTATTACGTTTTTGAACGTATATGTACAGTGGTATTGACCCACCCACCCACCCATATATGTACAGTGATATTGCCCCACCCGCCCGCCCATACATGACCAGTGGTATTGACTCACCCGCCCACCCACACATGTACAGTGGTATTGACCCACCCGCCCACCCATACATGTACAGTGTTATTGACCCACCCGCCCACCCATACATGTACAGGGTATGTATATAGTGATAGGAATATAGTCAGTCATCAATACCACTATACGTGTATGGGTGGGCGGGTGGGTCAATAACACTGTACGTGTATGGGTGGGTCAATACCACTATACGTGTATGGGTGGGTGGGTGGGTCAATAACACTGTACGTGTATGGGTGGGCGGGTGGGTCAATACCACTATACGTGTATGGGTGGGCGGGTGGGTCAATAACACTGTACGTGTATGGGTGGGTCAATACCACTATACGTGTATGGGTGGGCGGGTGGGTCAATAACACTGTACGTGTATGGGTGGGCGGGTGGGTCAATAACGCTGTTCGTGTATGGGGGGGCGGGTAGGCGGTAGGTGGGAGGGCCATCAAAAGTCGTGTGTGCCAGGTGATGGGATATCCACCAAGGGTCGTGTGTGCTGAGTGGGTAGAAAGGCCATCAAGAGTCATGTGTGTTGGGTGGGTTGGAGGGCCATCAGGAGTCGTGTGTGCTAGGCGATGGGATATCCACCAAGGGTCGTGTGTGCTGGGTGGGTAGAAAGGCCATCAGGAGTCGTGTGTTAGGTGGGTGGGAGGGCCATCAAGAGTCGTGTGTGCCGGGTATGGGATATCCACCAAGAGTCGTGTGTGCTGTTTGGGTAGAAGTGCCATCAGGAGTACAATACAGCACAATACAATACAATACAGACGTTGAATTGTACTGTATATTTACGTTGAATTGTACTCGTACCATGCTAATTAAAACAAAACTAAGTGTTGTTTACAAAACTATTTTAAAATGTATACATAGAGCTAAAAAATTGCTGATAAAATGTAAAGAGGTCATCAACATTGAAGAGTTTTAGTTATAAATAATTATTAAGTGTACTTACATTCAACCACACACCGTATATTATAGATATTTGAAATCTCAAGATCATGCAAATGTTGTTTTTAAATGAGGGAATTGTTTACCTAAAATCCAAAACATTATTTATGTTTGAAATAAATCCACAATACTCAACTAAATCAGCTCCAAGCTGTCACATTCCAGCTGTGACTGCTACATAAAACGGCAATAAAACTTCGTCATAAACTGTGCTTGTTGCATTTAAACAAAAACAGTTCGTTTATATCCTCGTTTCATATTTATATTACTATATTTTATTAAATCAAAATTAAAAATATTCCTGCTATTATTAAACTATTTTTTCATGTAAGTACTTATTACATCTAGTGCTTAAAGTCACAATATATGTAGTTATTGAGTTAGTAATTTTGGACCTTATCCGTTATTTCACTACCACTACTATTTTTATCGCAATTGTGGTTAGGTTAAGTGGCTACTAATATAACAAACGGTAAATCCAATGATTGACTTACCGCCGAATGCGCTCTCCATGTGTAAGTTCTTGGAAAGTAATAAGATAAGGCCAGCGATATCGGATTCCTAGCGGATAAAGAATACAACGGCGGACGTAAAAATGATTGAAGAAAGGTTTTTATAGTAATAAAATACTGTCTAAGCGGTATTGAATTAATGGACACAAAATAAAATAATGGTAGTAAATTAAGGGGAAAGATCCGTAATTTTTTGAATCCCTCTTGCTTCTCCCTCAATATCTTCCAAACATTTTATATGATATTGGTAAGTTTTTTTTTTTTACGAACCACGTAATTAATGGATATACTACAAATTTCATATGATAAAATTAGATACCAAATTATTCAAATATGTTTATATAAATTTAACAAAATTAGGAAACGTTATAATATGCATATCCTCATACTACATAGCATAGTACTTCTGGTATTGATATTTATTCAATTAATCATGTACTTAAAAAAACGTGTTATGTAAATATAGACGTAACATAGGCCTATTTTTTAATTTGTCAAAATTATCTGTATTTTACTACGTCCTAATTCATATGGTTGATCCAAAGTTGTAAAATATTGAATTATTATATAACAAACATAATTTATACCTTTTTTATTTAAAAGGGCATTTTTCATGTTTTTTTTTTTTTTTCATGGATACTGTTCATAGTGGTTTGTAATTCAGTCAGTATTTTCTAACGTTCAATTTACGTAAATATGAAGGCTTTAAATTTGCAAGGTCAAACACTACTTGACATTAATATTCTGAAAAGTTCAAGTCCCTATTTCACATCGAAACATGAGTTTTTATGTGGTTAAAATTCATCGTGTAATTAGATACACGTTCTTCATCAATACAACCGTCTGGTTAAAATTGAAGTTAAACAGTTAAAGCTGAACTGAGATTTCAATGGCCTCTTGTCACCTCGATATGTTATAGAACAAAACTTATCAATACAACGCTTTGCTACAAAAATCTGAAGCACCTTCAGAACAAATAAAATAGTAACTCTTAAAAATATCGTAGATTTCACTTTTTCCTTTGCATATTTTTATGCTTTAGTAATAATACTATTTCCATACTAATGCTAAATATATATTAAATTAATAAACTGTAAGGAGCTAATAAATTTAATAGATACTGTTAATATAACTGTCTAGTATATTTTAAGTTTAAAGATTAGTGGAGTTTCACATTCATCCCAGTTTTTTTTATGTTTTTTGAGATTTCATTCTGAATAATAAATGTCTTCGTTGAATAGCATACCACTTAGTTATGTATCTCAAAATATCCTAACGTGGAATGTGTTATTATGATGACTACGACTAACACAAGAATAACTTAATAACAGGTCCTCTTGTTTCAGTTTATAAGCTTGTAATTTGCCAATTATTTACACAAATCGTATGCAACTATGTAATCCAACGAGCTTTTAGTGTCACAATATATTATAATAACTGGATACAGACTATTGTACTGTAACAAGGGAATGTTGTTCTGTTGCAATGTCGTTGAAACTAATAACGTTATTCTGCTTATTTTTATATGTTTTGTAAATGTTTTACTAAATTAGGCCTCTTGCTAGCTTAGTGGATAGCACTTCTGCTTCATATGAAGAGGGTCACGGGTTCAAATCCTGGGAGGTCCACTAAAATAAGCTTGGTGGGTTTGGACCGTTGTCCCCTAACAACGTTTGTATGATAAGTTAAAGACAAAAATGTCTCTGGCGTAGATAGACTATAAAATATGCTTAGTGTCAGTAGTGAAAATCTAAGCTAATGAAGTGTAATATTTTTTTAGGTTGATCACTAAACTATTTTAAATCAATCCCACCTACTCTTCAATGTGTGTAGAGATGATTTTAGTGTAACGAATAAAATGTAAAATAAACTATGGTTGGGAAGGTGGGTGGTTCCATCAAGACATACATTGGGAAGGTGGGTGGTTCCATCAAGACATACATTGGGAAGATGGGTGGTTCCATCAAGATACATTGGGAAGAGGGGTGGTTCCATCAAGACATACATTGGGAAGGTGGGTAGTTCCATCTGTGCTACGTTATGTTGGTGGGTGGTTCCGTCGAGAAATAAGTTGGGTGAGTTAATGTGCTTGACAAGTAGTGCGTCGGTTGGGTTTAATTGACATCTATTAACTTTTAATCCACTAAAAATAATTCTATTTCATTATAATTAAAATAATGATCTTTTTAAACATGTAAATGTGACACAGTATATTTCAGAGTGTTGAATGTACAACTTTTTACAGCTAGATCAGTTACTTCAACCCGTTTCAACAGCAGTTATTTCAACATATATTACATCCTTTTTATTTAAGTATTTCAGAACAACTTAGTATAAACCGGGATGGTCGTAACCAACATAAGTTTCTTATCATGGTTTGTACAAACGTTTAAGGAAATGACTAGAATCTCCATTTTTCGGTGACAACCACGTCAATGTACTATCTATAATAGTTACAAGATAACCAGATGTTTCGCCCATACTGTGATGTGGCATCCTCAGTGGTTTCAGTTTCAGAGAAACCACCGAGGATGCTACATCACAGTATGGGTGAAACGTCTGGTTATCTTGTAAATATTGTAGATAGTACCTTGACGTGGTTGTCACCGAAAAATGTAGATTCTAGTTATGACACCGGCCGCTTAAGCCTAAGTTCTAAGATTTAAGGAAATGCGTTATTAGTTTGACTGCCAGTTCTTCATTGTGAAATAGTTGACTCCGATAAAATAATGTGAAAAATTAATGGAATTGTAAAAAATACTTTTAGAAGTCAAAAATGTTGCTTAATCAGCAACATTTTCGACTAAAATCCATGACAAGTTTTAAATGGTTAACTAAGAAACATTGTAGTAAGACTTGTGATATTTTATTATTTTAATTGTTTCACTAAACAATATTTATTGCCTAATATATTTTTTAATATTTACCAATATGTAATTTTTCTATATTGATAAAAGCCAAATACCACTGACTGACTCACTCACTCGTAACAAAATCTTAAAAACCACTGAATGAATTTACTTGAAATTTTAAGAAAGATTTTTCGAAGTTCCATTCATGAGAGGTACAAACAGCACCTAAAAGTGTCCTTATTTCCATATGAATAACATTCGGTTGATTTTAGTAAATTAATAACAGCTGTTTTTTTATATGTGACATTGCCCTTTGATGCATTAAGAGTTTAATGTTCAACTTTTAAACAAAAACAAATAATAATGCCATATATTATTAGTAATACCATATACTAATAAATAAGTAACAACGCAAGTAGTTTCAGTGAAATACTGTAAATGAATTGTGATTTACACAGTTTTAATCTACTATTATTTGTAGTTACAGGCACATGCCGAGGACGAAGGTGTAACCCGGTTGGCATGCGAAGCGTGCAGGGGTGTCCCCTAGTCTGTTATAAACAAATTAACGAGTGAGTGGAGAATTTAGTTTCTGCGTGTCCTGGTAATGGTAACAGAGACCACAGACTAACTGACAGAGCCAGACCAGCTCCCACCACATGGCCACGAGTCGCATGTTTTTACAACTTTAACAGACAATTGCATTTGCCTTAATCACACATCGTGTATTTTGAAAAGAACAAAATATAGATAATAGCTGATCATAAGGATAAAATACCCAGATACAACACCAAAATTATTGATTAGTTATTTTTAATAACAGAGCATTAACATGATTTGATTGATGTCCCACGATTCATTTTATGATCAGAGTGAGGATGATTTTACTGTTCATTTATTCCATTTATTAATTTCACTTTCTAAATATAGCTGGATTTACAATTGGTAAAGATCTATTTCTGAATAAAATGTTGCCCTAAACTTTTAATAGCTTGCACCATTTTAAAAACTTTGATTTTGATCTAGTGATTTCTAATGACATACAGCTCAAAACAGTTTACATTTCTAACTTTGTTCAAGTCATTGATACTCACAACTTAGCTTTTTAATCATCAGTGAAAAATAAGGTTATATACTACGTAATTAAAAATATTCAGTATTCATGTTTATTTCGTAATTAAATATATCTTCATAAAAACGTCGGCCAATCAGTAAATGTTAACATAATAGTGTAAAATAAGGTTATACATTTTTTCTAAAGTTTTAAGCCGATAAAACATATTTTACTGTTGGTTTTTTTCAGTTTTAGTACTGTCAGAAACTATAACATCAGCAGTATAATGTTGGACAGCCAGTTGAAGATATTGGCCAGCCTCATGCGAATACGAAGTGAAACTTGACTGTTGAATATGGAGCAGTCTATTCACAGTATTTAGGACTAGCAGCTTCTCTTAAACCAACAAAGTATACAGACAAGTGATATATTTATGCAATATAGTTAGATATAAATCGTTTTTCTAATGAATGTACATAACAACGGTTTTTTAACTATTTGTACATTTACTGTATTATACCACTATTAAACCCACACGAGTAGAAATATTTACTCTGGAGTATATAATTTTAAAAATAAAATATATACGTGGGCTTAGAATAAATATATTTTACTCAATTAATTAGCCTAATTATTAATGCTATGAACATCAAATTATAAATCCTTTGTTTGTTTACATTATACATAATACAAAGATAGGGACCCGGAAGTAAAATTTGGAATTTATATTATTTTTCGCTCATCCTCACTCCGTGTCTTTGGGCGTGCTTAATTTTTTTTTTTTAAACACGGTTATAAATTTAAGCTAAGTTTACTGTTTCCCTGAAAGGAATACAAGTTAAAATTTTACAATAAATAATTTGGAGGGGACTTAAGTAAACATTTCTCTCGGAGTCTTGGTGGTGAACTGGGAATAATTAAGTTCATGCTCCCCCACCACCACTTTCGCTAATGTTACGTAAGGTTGGTGGTGATGGTCGGAAAGCTACAGTCAGTTTTGTAGTGTTTGTACATGTCGAAGGAATGTGTACTTACATAACCTCTATCTAAGACTTACCAATAAGCAGCAACCGTACAGTATGCTAAACTGTCCAGTAAGTTAATAAGTTAAATAAATGCAGAGATATCTGCTGATTAATGAACAGTCCCTTAAGAAAAAAGAAACAGATTAAACCACGATATTTGAGTTTGGCCTGTAACAGTAGCACGTCATTTCGGAAGATTTAAACTTTAATTAAGCTTTATTATATTTAAAACTAAACTTAGCACTTCATCTGAGGTTTTATTATCTGCTTAATGACCTGAAACGTTTGTGAAATAAAATATGTATGAGCTCAAGCTGATCACCAAATTACCTTCTAGTATACATGATTTAATTATTTTGCTTTGTCCCATTTTCGTTAGCATAGAGAAAGTATTGTGATCGCAAAAACAATGTTCTCACAAGTTCGTCTTAAAATCCATTTTAGGGGCCCCTGAAAAAAAATGTTTTTACAAGTTCGTTCAAAAATCCATGTTAGGGACCCCTGAAAAAAAATGTTTTTACAAATTCGTCTAAAAATCCATTTTAGGGACCCCTGAACAAAAAACTGTTTTACAAGTTCGTCTAAAAATCCATTTTTGGGACTCCTGAAGAAAAAATGTTTTTACAAGTTCGTCTAAAAATCTATTTTAGGGACCCCTGAACAAAAAAATGTTTTTACAAGTTCGTCTAAAAATCCATTTTAGGTTCCCATAAACCCAAAAAAGTGTGTTTTTTTTTTATCTTGGTTTCTGTCTGACTGTGTGTATATGTAGTTCACTGGAGACCTAATTGATCTATCAATTTTTATAAAATTTGGTAAGTAGCTGTATTTAGCAATTATCTGCAGACCACTTTTTTATTTTTGGAAGTTTTGGTTTTTTTATAGGCAAAAACCTTAGAAAAATGGAATTTTCTCAAAAACAACTCTGAATATTTTGATAAAAGTTTAGGAAAAGATATTACTTACAGTTTAATATAGTTTAGTAAAAATTTTATGTCTCTCACTTCACTGGTTTTTTTATAAAGGCAAAAAACATTTTTTAGAATCAAACTGGTTATTTTCAGTTTTCACTTTTTAGTGTTTAACATGGAGGAAAGTTTGACAATTATTTGTAACCATTTATTTTAGTGCTATGACATAGTATGGCATTAATGAAAAAGGTTGTTTATTGATACTAATGTATGTGAAGGAAATGTCTTTTTATAAAAAGTATTTATAACACATTATTAGTTATATCCACATATGTGATGGACAATTATTGGATATTCGTTCTCTCATTGAACAAGCGTGGTAAGTTACAAACAATTAATTTGTAATAATATAGTTAGTAATTTACAAATATTGATTATATCTATAAATGAAAACTGGGTCATTATGCAATTTCTAGACACCTCAGAAATAAGATTTCTTGTTTGAAAAAATAATTAAATACGAGGAATTGTTTGTAATTCTTGAGGAGGTTAATTTCAGCTGCGGAAAACTCGTTTTTTATCGAAAAAATTAATTTTTCATGTGATTATAAAAAAAATTTGTATTGAATTTTTTTATCATTTCACATTTTTTAATGGTGAACACGAATATATATATATATATATATATATATATATATATATATATATATATATATGTTTTTTCAATAAAATTTATTTTTCAGCCCGAAAAATCAAATGTTTACTTACCTTACCAAACAGAACCTAACTTATCCTAATCGTCTATATAGTAAAAAATTCCGAATTTGTATTAAATTCGGATGCCTGTCCGTCACTATGACGGAAATATGTGCGAATTAGTTTTTGGTGGCTAGTTCTAGCTTTTATTAACATTGCGCTTATGGCCACCAGCTGATTTGCCATGAACGTAGTTTTCCGTGATAACTCGAGAAATAATTGTCGCAGACCAAAATAAATTTTCCCATTCATGTTCAGTAAAAAAAACCACATCAAACTTAAAAAATATAATGAAAAATCACGAAAAAGATTTTTCCAGCAATTTTGAATTTTGAATTTTTTTTCTAAAAAAGTTATTTCAGCGGAATAAAAAGGGTTTTTCATATAATATAGACCTGATTCTACCCACTGGTGATATAAAAATTCAAGATTGGCAAGGCGTGTAGAAAGTGCATAAATACTGAAAACTTTTATTATATTGTCCATATGATGAATTTAAATAAATATTTATTGGTTATTGATCAATTTATAATATTAATTAACCTAAACTAACTAAATAGACGTGTCAATAATTCAAAATAATTCCTGAATTATACACTGACATGTAACAAATTAAATTTAAAAAAGGCATATAAAATAATGTATGAAATCGTAAAAAAATTCATGGTCAGAAAATAATGCAGAATAATAAGGGTTAATGTGACGTTGCTTAAAGGAAACTTATTCCATAATTCGTCTAAGACGTTATCAAAAACATATGATACCTACATCGTACGACAAATATTTGTCAAAGACAAATGTTGCGGCACGTGGTTCGCGTAAAGGTTTTGGAATACAAATTAAACTAATACCTGTAAACTATAAATGAAACACTGTGTGTTGAAAGCTCAAATTCCATATGTATTTGTTATTTAAGAACCAAAATATATGTTTTAATATGTTCAGCTGATTGAAAAATACTTCAGAAATAAATACAATAATTGGTCGGTAGCGTAGTTGGTTCAATCCCAGCTTCGTGTGCTAAAGGTTCTCAGTTCGATCCCAATCAGAGTCATAATACAATTTGAGAAGGATCAGCTGATAACCACCGGCTGTTCATTTGTCATTGGGCTATTAATGACACTTTCTAAGGAATAGTCGGCCTTAGTTTGTAACAATGACTACATTCGCTCATCTACACTCATCACACTCATTCGAAATCCATATTCGCCCATATCTTGACGATCGGCGTCTTATGAATAAATAAAAAAATAAATAAAATAAAAATAAATAAATAAGTAACATGGAAATTAATAAATACAAACATATGCAGCTAGGTATTTTGAACACTATTGTTTATTGAAAACTGATTACTAATGATAAGTGGACTGTATTGAATTAATCATTATAAAATTAATTACTATAATAAGGGATTATTACACTATAATTAATATTAAAACACTTCATATTGAACAACAAACAAGTAGGCCTTAATAATAGTAAATTAATAAAAATATAAACCCATAATCCGCTATTTTATCCTAATAATTTCTTACATATATTTGATTATAATCAATGCTACAAATTTACCAAAACATTTCTATGTTTAAATTTGGTCTTACCAAATACGATTCATTGCTAAATATATATGTTTTAATATGTTCAGCTGATTGAAAAATACTTCAGAAATAAATACAATAAGTGTGGATTGGGCATATTGCGAAACATATCGTCTTAATGCCCAGCGATGGGACATTCGCTGTCAAGAGACACGGTGTAATAACATTCAATTTACTTGACTGAAGTTCTCAGACGAATGTATTTGCATAGCAATCAAGTCAGCGATGGAATGGAAGACTCCGCTTCATCGCCGGAATTTGAAATGACCAATTACTTACGTTTATTACCAAATGTTAATTGTTTCCTCTCTACACTTCTGTACCTCAGAGCTAGAGGAACGTAAGTCCATTTTTTGTGAATATCGGGTTTTCACTGATTCTTGTGTAATTTTTCAAGCTTTATTAAGCCGTAACATCGTAAGTCCACTCAAAAATTCGGTTTAGAAATTAGCATTGTCAATAACAACTTAAGTCCCTTGCTGATGTAGAGCCACACAAACGTAACTCCACTTACTTTATTTTGGCCCTTTCAATTTTAGGTTTGATCTTAAACGTAAGTCCATCACAGGACTTGCGTTACTTTGGTTCTAAAGAGAATCAAACATGAGCAGGCCTCAACTCCATTACTCTATGCAGCAGTATGTTAGTCAACTGAGCCACTGGTTTATTGTTGGTTTGGAGGTTATGTAGTGTATGTTTATGATTTTGCTGATTGCTCATGTTGCTGTTGTGAGATAAGAGCATTGACTTTATCTTAGTAAGTGGTTAATGAGAATCAACGTTAAAGAAATGAGTAATAGCGCTAATCTTTCAAAAAACCAATCTTTATGTAGAGGGAAAGTCTTAGTAAGTTTGGCTCAACAAGGAAGTTGCAATGATGAATGTGAAAATGTTGAAACTACCTCAAATTACACAAGTCCTCTACCATCTTTAACCGAATTAAAGGTAAGGAATGGCATGTTTATTCAGTACCCAAGTCAAATTAAGTTTACTTTTAGTAAATCTGAAAATATGGCAATTAGGTTAAAGGTTAGGTCAATGTGTATTTTCTTTTCTCCATATAATAACTAGGATTTTGTTAAAACTTCAAAACAATTTATTCTTAACTTACTTGTTTTAGTATTGCTTCACAAAAATAGCAATATGTTTGATAATACTATCCTTACAGCATTAAATAAAGAAAACGAGCACTTATATGACATGATAATGAGCACATTATGATTGCTACAAACTTATTCCATACTGTTAGTTTTCAGGCTGTAGACCCCATGATAATCAACGATATATCAAATGAAGACTGGACTACTAACTGGCAACGATTTCATCGTAGAAAGCTCTTGTGACACATCTGGACTGATTGCCCCAGAGTTAAGCAACACATTGGAAAATATCTACGAATTCCCCTTAAGAAATCAATCTTGTCAACAAGGTAAATCTATATAATAAATGTTTAAGATTGTTATAAGATGGGAGTCAGGCAAGCCAACAGCCAAAAGGTTTTACATCAATTAACATGGATAAGGCTAAATTAGTGATCTCGTGTTGTAGAAGGCAGATAATTACACGAGTTAAAAATGAAGACAAACCGTTTGAACGCCATTTTAAAATTCTAAATTTAACATGTGAAATTTCAGAATTTAAAAGGGGACTTCTAATTTTTTTCTGCTTTTAATTAAATTTATTGCTGATAGTGTTGGTATTTACTAATGGTTCCTGTATTTTTTATCATGTCACTATCCTCCTCCTATCACTAAGAATATTTATTTTTGTTTTCTTGCCCATGTTTGATGTAACACCTTGACAGCCGGCCATCTGATACCTGCCAATCTCTTTGATTAAAAAAAATCCTATTGGTGTACTTTTTTAACCTTAAGTTTCATTCAAATTATTTTATACACTTTACTTTTTAAATGGGCAGATGTACTTTTCAGTGCAGCCTAACTACATTATATGACTTTTCTGTATAAGATATAGAACTATTAAGTAAAATAATCTACTTAAAATACAAACTTGTCAAATAGTGAACTTGTTTGGAGCGATAATAGTTAATCTCGCTGAGGTAAAGTGAAAGTTATAATATTAAAATGCCATTTCTTAGATTCTGCTGTAAGTTTTTTTTCTACTGAAGACACAATTTAGTATGTTCCTGTAATATCAATAAATAAATGCTATATATGAGATCCTAATGATTCACACAATTTTCAGGGGTTACTGACGAAGACGTACGCTTACCTGTGACTGCCGTTAGGTCCGACATAGAAGATGTTTTACATCCGATAGCAACCCATTTCCAGATAATGACATAGATGACCCAAACTATATCCCAGATGCTGACTTTGTATCAAGTGAAAGTGAAAGTAATTATTTCGTTGAAAAATCAAATAATACGAATGTTCGTGAACCTCAGGTAAATTCTATTGCATTAGTACCTTATAGTGAATCTGATACTGATGATGACATCAACCACTGTCCTAACAGTATGACAACAATAAAAAGTAAGAAAAGGGTTAGGCATGAACAAAACTGGAAAAAAATTTCAGAAAAAACAACAGAGTTTGTGGTAAACGGTACACAAATTCTAAAGGTGTCACTTTTGCTGAAAAGATTCTGAAGCCGCCTTGTAAAGAAACATGCAAATTGAAGTGTAATTCACGTTTTAGCAATGAACAAAGGTTGCTCATTAATCGTGAGTTTTGGAATGGTGACAGAAGCTGGGATTCCAAGCGACAATTTGTTGTTTCTTGTATTAAAGTTAAACCCGTAACAAGATGTCGACATCGAGATGGTTCGAGAAAAGGAAAAAGTGTCAGTCAGACATATTTGTTCATTGTCGATGGGCGTGAAGAAAAGGTTTGCAAAACCTTTTTTTTTGAATACGTTGTCCATTTCAGAAACATTTATGAGAATCGTGTTGCAAAAGAAAAATGAAAATGGCATGATACAATCCGATCTCAGAGGTAAACACAAAGCTGTTAATAAAATTCCAGAAGTGAGTTGTCAACAGATAAGAGAGCATATTTCAAAATACCCGGCTTATGAAAGCCATTATAGTAGAGAGCGTACAGAGAAAAAATATTTAGGGAACCACCTAAATATTTCAAAAATGTATTCTTTATACACAGAAGAGTGCAATGAAAAAGGTATACCATCTGCTAAAAAATGGCTTTTTAATAAAATTTTCAATGAAGATTTCAATCTTTCTTTTAACCAACCTGATAATGATACATGTGACGTATGTGACAAGAACCTTACAGACATGAAAAATAATCACTCTCCTGATGAATTAGAACAAATCAAGAAAAATCACAAGGAGCATTTGGAAGAAGCTTCTTTAAGATACAAGTTAAAAAAACAGGATAAAGAAAATTCTAAGAATGACATCACACATAGAGTAGTCATGGTTGATTTACAAAAGTGCCTTCCAACTCCTAACCTTACTAATTCACAAAGCTTTTACCTTCGGAAGTTGTGGACTTTAAATTATACCATTCATGACAATCCAAACAACAAAACTTGGTGTAAGCTGTGGGACGAGGTAACAGCAGGCAGAGGAGGCAATGAAATGGCGTCTTGCCTGTACTCGTGGGCTTTCAGGAGTTAATGACAACTACAACAAAAAAGATAACTGTTTGGTCTGATAATTGCAGCGGGCAAAACAGGAACATTAATATGGTTTTGATGTATATTTGGCTTCTAAAAACTATTCCTAATTTGACTGAAATTAACCACAAATATCTTTTGGCTGGCCACACGCACATGGAAGTCGACGGTCAACACAGTATTATAGAAAGAGCCAAAAAGCACCAGACTTCTCACTCAATTTTTACATGCAATGATTGGGTGAATTTCATTGCTAACTGCAAGAAAAAGGATCCATTCATAGCACAGAGAATGAATGTAGATGATTTCCTAGATTTTTGCATCTGACAAAAACTAGGGAATCACCATATATAACAAGAAAATTGAACACTGATGATGAGCCTTTTTTGATATCTACTACCGTTTGGCTTCAGCTGAGAAAAGAACATATGGGAGTGTTGTACTACAAATCCAACTTTGCAGATGACTTCAAATGTGTGGACCTGAACCGCAGGCCTCGGCGAAATGGACTCATCTGTGTGCCACTCTCAATTCCACCTATTCGAAGAACAATGAAAAAAATTAGTTCTCAAAAGTATAAGGATCTGATGACTATGCTTCAATGGGTACCAGACGAGTATAAGCTGTACTTTCAGTCCATGCCACATGGTGATGAGGAATCAGACCCGGAGTGAAACTTAGGAAGCAACACTTCTCTAAAAAGTTACTAGGTTTCAGAACAAAAATATTTTGATTTCTGTTTAGTTTAGTTTTATTAAAATTTTGTAACTAGGGCCTTCCTTTTTTGTAAAAATAATTATTAACTAGGTTTCAGAACAAGAATATTTTTATTTCTGTTTAGTTTAGTCTTATTGAAAGTTTGTAACTACCTCTTTTTGTAAAAATAGTCATTAACTTAGTTTCAGAACAACAATATTTTGATTTCTGTTTAGTTTAGCTTTATTGGAAGTGTGCATCTACCTCTTTTTGTAAAAATAAATCATTCTTAAGTCCAAAGAAGTGTTTCAATTTTATGCCATAACAACGTAAGTCCCATATTTAATTATCAATTGTAATATTTGAGTTTTTTTTTGTATCCATATTAATCATATAGTATTTAAAGAAATTTTGAAAGTAAATAAAGTTCATAATCTTGCACAGTCTTGCAACTAGTTTTTAAAATATGAAAGTGTCAGGGTTTTTCAAGTTTCCTGTAAAGTTTGCTATTTGTGACTTACGTTCCTCTAGCTCTGAGGTACAGACTTAAGCCTGTATCTTCCTAGAAACAAGGAAATTTTTTAAATATAACTGAATTCTGTGATCAATATTATTTATTCTACAAAAGAAATGTATAACTTGTGAAGATTTATTCTGTACGTAAATCAAACGAACAAATTTATATTGGTCCTTGCCACCAAGCTTTGCCACGCTTGGCAAGGCCACGTATTTGTAACACTTTAAATAAATAAATATTAAAATAATTGAGCAGGGGCTTCAATATAAGAACTGTTTTTCTCTTAAATATAAATGTAAATGAAAGTTTTACACGATTTTAAATGTCTGACTAAAGAAAATCGGAATAATAACACCAGAATAATAGGGAACATGATCAAAAAAAAAAAAGGTCTTACAGGAGTACGATTTCTTAAATACCTAACTTAGTATATATCATCAAATAGCTACATGTACACTACATTACAAACTGGCCCAATGATAAAAATAATAACACCTTTAAATAGCTTGGAATCAAATATTCATAATTAAATATATTTGTTTTAATTTACAATTTGTTATTATTTTGTTTTTATATTCTTTTAGTTTAAACTAGTACAAACATTTGTTGAGTGCTTTTATTTATTTTTAAGTTTTTTCTATATTTTGTCATAATTTTTAATATTAATTTTTATTTCGACCAATGCAATTACTCAGTAGTAAACAGCATACACATTTCGTTAAGAAAGATCTCTGCCAAAATAACATGACTAATTTTTTTTTTTTTGCTAATTAAATTAATAAAAACCCATAATTTTTACCCTCCGATTACATTAAAAAGTAAGTGGACTCTACTCTTTCCAATTTTCCCTAAATAATAAAGCACTCTCAAAAAATATCCTTTGTGTGTTAATTGTAAAACGAAAATGTATAACTGGAAAACATTCTGAAAAGAGAGTTCTCAGTTAAACTCAGGTAAGAGAACTGCTAAGTCGACACTGGTGGCGCAGTGCTGTGACCCAGCTACTTTGGGAACAAAGTATTTGGAAGATTGTAGGAGATAAGCTCCATGCTCGGTCCTCTTAATACCAACACGGCGACCACTCAATGGTTGCCATCGACGAGAACACTAATAGAGAAGTCTGAGTTGTCCAAGTTGAATGGTAGTCGAGGTTCAGATGCTGTATAGGGAACAGAACTGAATGTCAGACTTGTCATTTAGCTGAAAATCAGACCAACACTACATGGTTTGGATTCCACGTAAAGCTGTAGGTCCCATAGTTTCCCTGGCTATTGGGCTATTAATAAATAGTCCTTTCTGAGCTAAGTCGAACACAGATACTAACAATGACTACATTCGTTCATCTGCCCCTCATATTTGGCCATATCTCTACGATCGGCGTATTAGAAATGAATAATAAATAAAAATAATATTGAACTATGAAATAAAAAACAATACAAACTTCCGAATGACACTAACAAACATATTCTGAGTGTATATAGATCTCACACAGCGAAGGTACGTGTATTTTACATTATGAGGATTGTAATACCTTTACGGGTAGGCAGTTCCCTTCACTTCCGGTACCTCAGACAGCCAACCACAATGTGGTCTCGTCACGCATTTCATCAACCACTGATAAATCGTCTCACCAACCTCGTACCTCATTTCCCAACTGTCATTGGTGAGGAAGACACCAACTACTCATACATATACTTATATACTAAACTACCACTAATACGTTTAGATGATAAATATTACCGACTGAATTTATGAAAAGGTTGTCAAAAAACACCTCTTAACTTAACAATGTAAGATTCGTAAATAGATTTGACTTTCTCCCATTTGCTAATGCATAGAGAAAGTATTAATTGTGATCGTCAAAAAAATTTGTTTAACAAGTTGGTCTAAAAATCCATTTTAGGGTCCCCTGAACCCAAAATAGTGGTTTTTTTTCAAAAAATGTTTGGAGTCTGTCCGTATGTTTGTCTGTCTGTGTGTATGTACAGTTTGCTATATATCAAACGTATGGATCAATTTTTATGAACTTTAGCATTTAAGTGTATTTAGCCAATATCTCCAGACAATTTTTCACTTTTTAAATGTTAGTTTTTTTAATTTTCTCAAAAACGGCCCTAAGGATTTAGATTAAATTTTCAGGAATGATGTGAAATAAAACTTTAAATAGTTTAGTAAACGCCGCATGTCTCTAACTAGACTAATTATTGAGTTATGCCAAAAAAACATATTTGGGAATCAAACTGGTAAATTTCAAAGTTTAGCTTTTTTAATGTTTAATATGGGAGAAAATTTATGCCAATTCTTTGGAACCATTTATTTTAATAATGTGTAACTTTTAAATGTTGGGGATTTTTACTAAACTATTCATAGTTCACTTACACAAAATAAGGCAACATATTACTAGGTCGCAAGACGCATATTTAACGAACATACAACTTTCAAGTAAAAAATGTCAATCTAGAAGTTAAGTTTACTAATAATTTTGTTACATTTACAGTTGATAGCTGCTTTAGTTTGAGAAACTTTTCCAAATTCTTGCCGGCGTGGTGGCTTAGTGGCTGCGGACTGCGGAGGGTTAAAATCCCTACTGAGTCAATGGTCGGTACTTCACACGTTGAATAAAGTTTACACGCAGGCTTGTAGTCCCAAGTGAACTTGCGAGTGAAGATTAAAAATAAAAAGTAAAAAGTACTGCACCAATCTATGAATGTATATTTCATAACGGAGAATATTAAAAAATGTATTCATTTTGTTTTATTAGCCTCCAGAACTGTTATATTATAGAAATAATACTGGTTAAATTACCTTTTTTCCTGTCAACAGTTCTTCAAACATAATATGCTATGTACATTTCGAAGCATAGAGCTTCATCATCAGGCTTTCCAAAAACGTCACTATTTACATTACACTAAAAACATTAAAAACATTTAAAATATTTAAACATTTAAACATATTAAAATAGCACATTTGCCGGCCGGCGATAGACACCAACTGATGACCAATGAGCAGGTAACGAACTCAAAACGTTTTGGAAAGCCTGATGATGAAGCTCTGTGCTTCGAAATGTACATAGCATATTATGTTTGAAGAACTGTTGACAGGAAAAAAGGCAATTTAACCAGTATTATTTCTATTAAAAAATGGTTTTCTGAAGTTTACACTTTACTTGAACTTAAGATGAATATTAATAAATCAAAATTATTAATCCATAATATACTATATGATTTCTACCCTATAACAGCAATAATTATTGACAATAATGAAATTACACAAGTCGATCATTTTAATTACTTGGGAAGTCATACTGTATATCGAACAATGGTAATTTGGACTATGAATTGCAAAGCAGAATGCAAAATGCTAGTGCATATTTATCAAAACTGAATAAAACAGTTTTCTAAAATACAAACATAAATGTTAGTGTTAAATTCAAAGTCCTCAAAGCCATAATATTACCTACTTTATTATATTGATGTGAGTCTAGGGTATTATCTCGAAAACAATCAAAGAATCTTGACAATTTTTAACAGAAAATTCTCAGAAACATTAAAAATAAAGTAGTATAACTATAAATGCAACGAAGAAATTCTAAGAACCACAAATTGCATGAATATAGCAACCCAAATAAATAAAAGTCAATTAAGGTGGAAAGAACATGTTCGCCGAATGAATGATACGTGTTTACCAAAATGTGTATTATACAGTGAACTTTTGGAAGGAAAACGAGCAATAGGTTGTCCTAGAAAATACGAGCCAGTTTATTAACGACAGTAAGAAATCTGAACATAGCTGGAAATTGGGAGTTACTTTCTACAGATAGAGCAGAATGGAATAAGATGTACAAAAAAAAGAATTAACTCAACAGAACTTGAAACAAAAATATCTCCTAATAGAAAAATCCTGTTATGTCATATTTCTTGAAGAATGTGCTTTTCTCGAATAGGAATTTTAGCCATTCCACAAAACACAACTAAAGAGACTTACATTAAGTAACGCAAATTATATGTATTTCTTGAAAAAATGAGGGAAGAAGGATCATCGAACTTTCAATGCCTTGCTAATAATAATAATTATCGTTATAATAAAAGGGTCAATTTAAGACCTTTAGCTCTAGAAGCTGACAATAAACAATGTGAGTTATAAACTTCGACAACGATGAGGAGGAGGAGTTTATATCTACCTCTACATTATAAACCAATGATGGTTCAAGATAGTAATCTGGACAATGATGGCATCACACATTCCATCGTCCACAAATAAATCATTTCAACAACACCGTAACTCATTTCCCAACTGTCACCAGCCAAGCCAGCTAATACCACTGTTGGTCTGGACAATGACAGCATAGGACATTTCATCGTCCACCACTAAATCATCTCACCCACGCCGTAACTCATTTCCCAACTGTCACAGTCCAGGCCATCTAATGACACTGGCGGTGTGGATAGAGACGGAATCACACATTCCCTCATCAACCGATAAATCATCTCACCCACGACATAACTCATTTCCCAACTGTGACAGTCCAGGCCATCTAATGACACCGTCCGTGTGGATAGTGACGGAACATACATTCCCTCATCAACCGATAAATCATCTTACCTTACGATAGTGACGGAACATACATTCCCTCATCAACCGATAAATCATCTTACCCATGACGTAACTCATTTTCTAACTGCCACAGTCAAGGCCATCTAATACCACTGTTGGTATGGTAAATGGCTGCATAACATATGTCATAGTACAATGATAAATCTTTTACTAACACTGTAACCCATTCTCAAACTGTTACTATTCGAGCCTTCTAATATTTATGGTGTAATATTTAATATCCAATATATATAATATCTATATTGACGGATAGCATCACAAATTCCATCGTCCAATGAAAAATCAGCACCGTAACTCATTTCCCAACTGTCACAATCTAGGCCATCTATACTACTGGTGGTCTGTACAATGGACCACCTCCTACCGTATCGCACACTCCTCCGTCCACCGACAAATTATCTATATAACCTTGCTCCTCATGTCTCAACTGTCACTGTCCTAGCAAGGTAATCACGATTGTTGTCTGGACAGTGACGATATCACTCATTCCATAGTCTACGGTAAATCATATTTACAACTATAAAACTCATTATTGCACTGTCACTATGGTAAACACGATAGTATTGTAAACTATTTTGGTATTATATATTCCAAAGTCCACTAACAATTCATCTCATCAACCAATTAACTCATTTTAAAACTGTCACTGACCAAGCTACATTAACTACTCATATTTATTCTTGGATTTAGTAACAAGCGATATTTTATTATCATTTATTTTTGTATTTGTCAATTATATACATACAATCTTGACTTTACAACATTACTTTATAAATAATTCATTTTATGTTTATATTTGATGTATCGTTTAACCTCATTTATTTTTATTAACAACCTAAATAATCTTTATTTCAACTTTTATTTTTTTACATATTAAATATTCCGTTAAAGTGTTATTTTCTTCCTTTGAAAATGTTCTATGAAGAATACCACATCCATTCCAATAGCTGTAGGGAATTTTCTTCCTTTTAATTATATCCTGGAAGTTTTCTTGCTTACTTTAATCTATGTTTATTGAAAATAATTAGGTCTACAATTACTTGGACGAGAAAATGCTCTATGAATCATAGTGTTCTTTAAAACTAGATCAAATTTAGTACTAATTATAATATTTGGAGGAGTTATTTTTTAAGAAATCGTAATATTTAAGAATATATGGAAACCACAGCTACTTGGTGACTAAGTATTGTAGAGATTGTACGCATATTATTCTATGCTCGGTCCCTGTAATTTTGAAATGACGGTCGCTCAATGGTTTCTATCGACGTAGACACTACTATAACAGTCTAGGATGTCCATTTTAGGTGGTAATCACTATACGGATATTGTTTAGGGGATAGAACTAAGTAACAGTTTTATCAATTAGCTTAAAGTAAGACCAATACTACGCGGTTCGTATTTGACAAAAAGCTTTGGGTCATTTAGTTTCCCTGGCCATTGGGCTATTAATACATGACCCTTTCTGAGCATAGTTTGAACTCAGTAGGTATACTACACAGGTAATCCACACTCATCCTAACTATTCTTAACTATTCGTAACGTAACTCACGTAACTATTCGTATTCGGCTGATACAAATATGGGTGCACGTATACTGTACGTGTATGGGCGAGTGGGTTGGTCAATACTACTGTACGTGTATGTGCGGGTGGGTGGGTGTGTCAATACCACTCTACGTGTATGGGTGGGCGGATGGGTCAATACTACTGTACGTGAATGGGAGGGTGGGTGGGTCAATACTACTGTACGTCTATGGGTGGGTGGGTTGGTCAATACTACTGTACGTGTATGGGTGGGTGGGTGGGTTAATACCACTGTACATGTATGAGTGGGCGGGTTGGTTAATACTACTGTACGTGTATGAGCGGGGGGGTGGGTAAATACCACTGTACGTGTAAGAGTGGGTGGGTTGGTCAATACTACTGTACGTGTAAGGGCGGGTGGGTGGGTCAATATTACTGAACGTGTATGGATGGATGGGTTGGTCAATACCACTGTACGTGTATGGGTGGGCGGATGGGTGGGTCAATACCACTGTACGTGTATGGGTGGGTGGGTAGGTCAATACTACTGTACGTGTATGGGCGAGAGGGTGGGTGGGTCAATACCACTGTACGTGTAAAGGCGGGTGGGTTGGTCAATACCACTGTACGTGTATGGGTGGGTGGGTCAATACCACTGTACGTGTATGGGTGGCTGGGTTGGTCAATACCACTGAACTTGTATGGGTGGGTGGGTCAATAATTCTGAACGTGTAAGGGTGGGTGGGCGGGTGGGTCAATACTACTGTACGTGTATAAGGGGGCGGGTTGGTCAGTACTACTGTAAGTGTATGGGTGAGTGGATGGATCAAAACCACTGTACGTGTATGAGTGGGTGGGTCAATACCACCGTACGTGTATGAGTGGGTGAGTGGTTTATACTACTGTACGTGTATGGGTGGGTGGATGGGTCAATACCACTGTACGTGTAAAGGCGGGTGGGTTGGTCAATACCACTGTACGTGTATGGGTGGGCGGGTCAATACTACTGTACGTGTATGGGTGGGCGGGTGGGTCAATACTACTGTACGTGAATGGGAGGGTATCTGGGTCATACTATTGTACGTCTATGGGTGGGTGGGTTGGTCAATACTACTGTACGTGTATGGGTGGGTGGATGGGGTAATACCACTGTACATGTATGAGTGGGCGGGTTGGTCAATACTACTGTACGTGTATGGGCGGGGGGTTGGGTTAATACCACTGTACGTGTAAGAGTGGGCGGTTTGGTCAATACTACTGTACGTGTGTGGGCGGGTGGGTGGGTCAATATTACTGAACGTGTATGGATGGATGGGTTGGTCAATACTACTTTACGTGTATGGGTGGGCGGATGGTTGGGTCAATACCACTGTAAGTGTATGGGTGGGCGGGTAGGTCAATACTACTGTACGTGTATGGGCGAGAGGGTGGGTGGGTCAATACCATTGTACGTGTAATTGCGGGTGGGTTGGTCAATACCACTGTACGTGTATGGGTGGGCGGGTCAATACTACTGTACAAGTATGGGTGGATGGGAGGGTTAGTACTACTGTACATGTATGGGCGGGTGGGTGGGTCAATACCACTGTACGTGTATGGGTGGGTGGGTCAATACCACTGTACGTGTATGGGTGGCTGGGTTGGTCAATACCACTGTACTTGTATGGGTGGGGGTGGGAGGGTCAATAATTATGTACGTGTAAGGGTGGGTGGGTGGGTGGGTGGGTCAATACCACTGTACGTGTATGAGTGGGCGGGTCAATACCACTGTACGTGTATGGGTGGGTGGGTAGGTCAATACTACTGTACGTGTATGGGCGAGAGGGTGGGTGGGTCAATACCACTGTACGTGTAAAGGCGGGTGGGTTGGTCAATACCACTGTACGTGTATGGGTGGGCGGGTAAATACTACAGTACGTGTATGGGTGGGCGGGAGGGTCAATACAACTGTACGTGTATGGGTGGGTGGGTGGGTCAATACCACTGTACGTGTATGGGTGGGTGGGTCAATACCACTGTAGGTGTATGGGTGGCTGGGTTAGTCAATACCACTGTACTTGTATGGGTGGGTGGGTAGGTGGGTCAATAATTCTGTACGTGTAAGAGTGGGTGGGTGGACGGGTCAATACCACTGTACGTGTATGAGTGGGCGGGTTGGTCAATACTACTGTAAGTGTATGTGCGGGTGGGTGGGTCAATACCACTGTACGTGTATGGGCGAGTGTATGGGTCAATGCCACTTTACGTGTATGGGCGGGTGGGTCACAACAAACGGACCCACATCGGACACAAGTTTTGAAGGCGTCTCATATCTGAAAATGTGAACAAAGAATAAGAACATAAATTAGTTACTTTAGACATGATAAAAATGTAGCAATTCTGTTTTACAAGTGAATTAAGTGTTGACTTGTAACATTAACTAATGTTAAGCTTATTTTATGAAAATTTAACTTAACATATCTTCATAGTTCTGCCAATAACTGAAGTACATACTGCGTAGAATAAAATCCGTGCTAATCAGCTGTGTTTGTTGTTGTGGAAAATTATTATTTTCTTTCTCTTCAAAACTGAAATTAGACCAGTACTCTTTGTATCACTGACACTTAAAATTTAAGTCATAAATGTCCAATTCGGCTTAGGTAAAATTGAATTATTTGAAATATATGTTCTTATTTGGTAACATAACGATTTACAGAACATGCAACTTTAAAGTATACAAATTAGTTCTGTATATGAACGTATGTAAACTGATTGTGGTTTATATGTGTTTAGTTGAAACCAGACTGACCACTATTCAGACTGAAAATCTATTTCCAAATCAAAACGGAAATGAAATCGTCAATACTGAGTAGGCTCGCTTTAACAAGGTCAGTTAGATTCGCGTGATAGTTGGACTTTTTAAACTGAGGTATTATTCATGTGTTAATTTTCATAATATTATTGTGAAAATAATCAAACAAAAGTAATCACAAGATTTAGCATATTACTAATGGAGATTAATGTTTTAAAATAAATGTATTCTTAGTGCAGTCAAAATGTTTAGTTAACAAAGGAATCCCAGCTGAGAACATGTGCAATCAAATCTAATGAACTGATATTTAAAAGCTACTTTGATTTTTTTTTTTTTTTTTTTTTTTTTTTTGCCTTTTCCGTTAGTTCACTACCACTACATTATAATAGATAAGCATTTTATTCACAAAAAACAATAATGACAATGTAAAGATCATATGACAACGGTGGAAATAGTAAACTGAAATAGAATTGGGGGGTCAAGGTCAGGTTTAAAATAAACCAGCTGGCATTATTTGGCGTTCATAAACGCAAATTGAATGGCGTGAGAGGACAGACTTCTCCCACCACAGTTCCTCTCCAGCGGCAGTGAGCTGCGAGGAACAGTCACGTACTAAATGTATTATATCAATGATGGTAAAATATTTTAACTATGGTTAGAAACTAATTTAATTAAGTTTGGTGGAACTGACAATTACTCTAACATTTAAACCATTAAGAATACTTCAATACAACTCAATTGATTAAACAACACAATAGCAGATTTAATGAAAACGCGGTAGAAAGTGGGATCATTGTTGTTATGACAGAGCCATACTTCTAGTAGTGACTGTACTAAGAACAAATAACAGTGACAGTGCGTGGCGGGGGACATATTCTGTCGCACGTGCGCTGTTCGCAGGCCATCAACAATAAATCGAATATTTGAGTAAAGTTTTTACTTTGAAACCATACATTGCTTACAGTTAGACAAAAAAAGTTGATAAAATTTAATTTATAATTTTGTTTATTTATTTTATAAATATTTATATAAAAATTAATATTTATAAATAGTTTTATCTTTACAAGTAGGCTAATCATTGCTATGCCATAATTTGCTATGCCACAGGCCATAACAGAGTTTAGTTTTGTTAAGTAGGGTTATTTTGAATTGTAAACAACAACAAAGCAGAAGGCGCAATACCAGTAGTCAATTAATGTTGATCCACTACTTCTATTTGAGTTTATTATAGTCAGGTTATGTTAGGTTTGGTGAGGTTATACTATGTTTGGTTATGTTAGGTTAACCTAAGTTATGGTTATGGTAGTGAATTAACGGAGAGGGTCCTTTTTTTCTTTTCCTGAAGTAAGCTTGAAAGTTGAGCTGTATAATTCTTCCGATTATTAATTGCTACTTACGTAAGGAGCTGAATGAGACTAAGCTAACGATTATGTACGATTTTATAAGTCCCCATTTATTACATTTTTGTACCAGTTTCTACACTCATTGTTTTAACTTAATGTTCAATTCTAAATAAAAATTCCTTCATAGTCTACGTACATAAAATCAGAATTGGTTCCCGGATCATTAAGTTGTTTGCCAGGAGCACTTAAGCTAATTGTCAGTTTAATGGAGTTATTTTTACACCACCCTTCGAACCATCGTCTTATTACCTGGCCTTTAAACTGCGGTACTTTTAAAGTTTTCAGAACATTCAATTCTTATAAGTTAACATTAACAAAAACGTGTAACTACTTATGTTCGACACATTTCAATTCTAAACCTACAATAGCTACCAGTCAATTGTGTTCCATCAAACATTATTTTTGATTTTTTCTTTTAATAAAATCGTTTGTCTTTTTACAAGTAATATATTGTGTTGAGAGAAAGACTCAACATAATGTTTATGGATATATGGCTACCTAAAGTGGATAATTTGACCATTCTTGGTTCCTAACTCATTAAAAAACCGTTCGATATATCTTATTCAGATTTTCAGAACATAGTGGAAAAATTGAACTAACCAATCTAGAGTATCTTAAAGCTTATAATAAAAAGAATATTTTTTAAGTCTAACCAATTATTATTTTACGTATGTACGTATAAATTACGTCTGTACGAATATTTAGTTGAAATTTGTATAATTATCTTTGGCTGAAAAATTAGATTAATAATACGTGAAATCTTTAGTAATAACGTTCACGACAAATTAGGATGTTATTCCAGTTTGTGCTTCGGACATGCAGCAAGAGTGCTGCTAATCTCCCATGCCAATAGCAAAGCACTCACTTTGCTACTCGTGGCGACAGTGGCGGCAAAACGTTGAACTTGACTCAATCCAGCGGCGAAATGAAATGAAAATGAAATGAAAATTGTCTTTATTAGGCGGAGTTAGGACTATTAAGTCCTCGAAATGAGCCAGTCAGATGGACACCCTTAATAAGAAGTATGTGAGTGGCAGCAGCTTGTTTTTTTCGACCTTTCGTTATTTTTTTATTGCCAGGTAAAACATTATAACATAACGACATTATAACAAACATTATAACAAATTAACGAACAGTGATTGTATAAGAAATGTTTTCCTCAACAATATCACTTTAAAACCGAAATTTGTGTTTCATTATCCAGATTTTAGTGTGTCAAAGTCTAATTATAACTTTAAGATCTAATAAACAATAAATAATTGGTTGTATCACTGGAAAGTAACAAAATAAACTCGTCACCACATAAATGTCACACATTCAAATTTATTCCTATGTGAAACCCGTGAAAATGAGGGTGATTTTTTTTAAATTTATCCTTCGTTATATAGAACTGACATTACATACTTACCATTTTGTGACTTATTATTTGTTTCGTATACTGTATTTTTAAGTATAAATAGCCAAGTCTCAGTTTCTTTGTTAGGGATAAAATAGTCTTTGCCATAGAATGCAATGTTAATTGTTATAACTTTCATATAGTTCTATTTTAAAAATCCATTTTTATCAAACTTGTTCAAATTATGTTCAATAATTGAATTGAGAAAGCTTTGCAACAAAATTCTTAACATGTATGCCTATGTATGGATTTCGAGATAAAATAAATCTAACAAACAGAACAAAATACTTGATATCAAAACAATTTATTTAATGACCATTATTTAATGATAATTATTAGGCCACTAACAAAATCTTGCAGTACTTTTTGGTTTTGTCAAAAATTTAAGAGTTCAACTAATGATGGTTTACATTATGGACATGTATATTAATTTCCTCATATTACATGATTCGATAGCTAAATTTTAAACTTATATAAAAATATTTCATTTTTGTTGAAAAAGCAAAATGAAACGGTTAGCTTAGTTTACAAAGTTCCATCTTGAATGGTATAAGCTTCAAGAACTGACATTAATGTTTGTTTCAATACGCGTGTAGACCTAAACAAAACTAGACTTAAAAATAAATATAATATCAAAAACGAACTTGCTTTATTAATTATAAAAATTGATGCAGGAAAGAATTAATACTATTATTGCCTGTGAAATTTAGTTCTTTAAGTGGTAGTAATGTTACATATTAACTAGGGGACACCCCTGCACGCTTCACGTGCCATATCCGACACTCAAAACACCTCGGCCTCGGTCTGTGAATGTTTACTACAAATAATAAATAGTAAACCAACTGTATAACGTAAAATCACAATATTACATTTATTTACAGAATCACTCACACTACTTGCGTTGCCAAATATTTATTAGTATAAAAAATACCCAATGGTATTACTGAGCCTATTTCAAGCGTGTTCATTAAATTTGTTTTTGTTTATTAGCTGAAGATTAAATTCATATTAAAAATGAATCATTAGTTCAATGTCAAACATACAAAATAAACATGTTTATTTATTTACAAAACAGCTGTTAATAATTAACCAAAATCAAGCCACTTTTATCCTTATGAAACAATCTTTTAGCGGCGGTGTCTACCCCTTAGGAGTACTTTACCAAGATGAAAATACTATAGTTGTCCTATTTAAGACCTAAAGAAACAGTGTAAAAAAGTTCCCATCTACGTACATAGGAAGTTGGAGAATTAGTGATGAGTGACTGAGTGAGACAGGGCTTTGCCTTTATACATATATATAGTAGATATAATGAGATTTCAAAATAACATTGTGGATATAAAAATTAATTTTTTAGTAAGGAATACAATCATTGGGGGAGTACACAAGGTCCTGCCCTTTGCCATCCTGGCATACTGTGATGACGTCATGTTTGTAACACGACATGGACTTGAATAGTAACGTGTCTGATCTATCATCTGTATGACATCATCAAACACCAAGGTGATTATCTGCTTAGTCAGATCAAGTAAGGTACAGATACTAACCTTTCAGGAAACATTAAACACTGATACAGCAATGTCTTCAAAAACGAAGAGATGTTTTTGGTGAACACATCACGACTCAAACAGCTTACAACATGTACATACAATCGAAAATTAAATTTTGTTAATCTTAGTTAAATTATTTTGCATTTTTCACACAAAAATGGTGAATACCTCATAAACACATTGGTATTCTAAAATGTTTCCACCTTTATTCACCAAGATTTAATAAAAGATGTATATTCAAATTTATGTTCAATAGTTCTATAGAACATATACTATATAGTTATAATGCAACATGAATAATCTTACTTACCAAATACTTAATGGTTTCAACTCCAACGTTTCCAGTCAAAGTATATTTACCTGAAAACAAAATATAGGTTTATGCAGTTGCAACCTCAATATTACAAATAAATTATAGATAGATATTAAATGCTGGAGATGGCTCAAAATGAGCGCATTACATAATAGCTAAAGGTACGTAAAATATTATTATAGAACATGAAAAGAACTTATCGTAAAAATGTGATTTTTTAGATGATGTTTTGGTTTTATGCATATATGTCAATTCATTTTGCCACTGACACATCCTATACGCTGCCGTTCTACAAACTCGATAGATTTTAGCAACTGCCAAGTTGAAAAGAAGGATATTAGTTGTAACCTGACAGTTGTAACCCGACAGTTGTAACCCGACAGTTGTAACCTGACACAGTTGTAACCCGACAGTTTTTCAATCTTTAGAATAAACTTACCCAATCCCTGAGGTAATTGGGTTTAAGTTTAAAAATTTTACCATGCCTAAAGTGTGATTGTAGTTTATATCTTTTCTGCTCAGCCAATTAAAGAAAACTCAATTGGAGACAAATGGACTTAATTCAACAAATTTAACAAATACCAAAAATTTAAAACCTAATGTAACACATAATTTTACTTTTACTGAAGTGAGATTGAAAGTTGACATCTCAAATGGTTTTTAAAATTTAATTTCCGTCTGAGTGAATCATTAATAATGTCTATCAGTTCAAGCGAACAAGTTTATATGTATGTATTTAATTATGTTGTGTAAAAATGTATTCCACTCATGTTCTGTCATCGATGTTACCATTGCAGTCTAAATAAGCAATATGAGAAGAGGTTCGAGGGCTTTTTAGTTGTTTGCCAGAACGAGTTAAGCTAATAGTCAGTTTAAAAAAGTGATTCATACATCACCCCCCTCCCCCTTCATCCTGTTACCAAACCGGTCTATACTCTACTGAACATTTTAAATAGTATAAACTATATATTGACTTTGTATAGTTTTTAGCGATATCCCAACATCAACCTATAGGGTCACAGATACCTTTCTGGGGTGCTACAGTCTGCTTCCCCTCCCCCTAAATGTCAGAACAATGTCATCGACTGAGTTGTTGTAACCATGCAGAGGTATATAGAGCAACAACGGGTTAGCAACAGTACGTAAAGCGGAGAGAGGTAAAAAAGTAAAGTTGACGACGAATGTTCAGTTCATCAAACTCTGAAACCTAAAGATCACCCATGGAAAGAACTAGTTTAGAACAGCCTAAGTGGAGTTATCGGAACACATAGATCCCTATTTTAAATAACAGCCACGTACTCAAAATAACTACAAACACCTTATTCCAATTTTACGTTGTTCAGTGAAATGTCCTTTACGTGCTCACTTAAAATTTTTAAATTATTAACTTAACTTTTATTATTTCTAATTAACGCAGTTTTAAATAATTTTTGTTTTTGAAATAACTGTACATATAAAGTTCTTAGAGGAAGCTAGAAGGTTGATAAACTGCAATTACTGTCGGTGCAGAAATTATATGCATCCGAGTTTGAAAGCCGTTTTCTTAAGAACTAATACGCCTATGAAAAATATCATTCCACCGTTGTGTTTCTCGTTTAATTATACATTATATCATTTGAGTTTTAAATTTTACTATAAGATTTAGTAACATTTATCTTAGTTGGAGCAAAAAGATACCGGAATTTCAACTAGTTTTTACTTTAAATCAAACTTACATTTTTATTAACTCAATAACCCGTTAATGCATTGTATTTATATTTTAATACCTGGTTGGTAAGAAGGGTTTCTATAAGCTTAATAAATTTTATAATTTGAGCTTTTCAAGAAAAAAGTTCTTATAAATTAACTGAAATATTGTTTTCTTGGCTTCTAGAGGTCGTAATATTAATTACTTGGTCTTGTTCTAATCCTTATGACATGTATAGTTACGATACGTTACTTTCATATGTGTAAATAAATGCAGTGATTTTACATCGAATTAAAACAATTTGAGTTTATCAATTTAAAGTTATTGTAAACTGATTTAAATCGCATTAAAATCACTGTATTTATTTATACATATGAAAATAATTTATCGTGACTATACATGTCATAAGGATTACAACAATACCAAGTAATTCATTTTACGAACTTAAGGAGCCAAAAAAAAAATATTTCAGGAATCTGATAAGATCGTTTTTAAATGAAAATTTAAAAATTCTAAAATTTACAAAATGTATATAAAACATTCCTATCAACCAGATTATAATATATAAATACAATAAATGAAAGGGTTCTTTAGTAATAACAGTGTACTTTTCATGTACAGTACTAATTAAAATTCCAGTACTTTTTTTGTTCGAACTAGAATAAAAATTATTAAAACTTGTAATAATATTTTAAAATTCATATTTTATAACGTTTAATTAAACGAGAAATACAATGTTGTAATTAGATTTTTATTAGGCCTCTTAATTCCTTAGAATACAATCCCCAAACTCAGGTGCACATAATTTTTGTGTCGACAGTGGTTCATTACGTATGTGTTAGTTTAATGTGTGAATATAATCTGCATTTGATAGCTGATTTTGAGAGCCACTCAAACATGGACGTGAATATTTGATATTCCGTTCTGTTCATAAAGCTGCATAACAGAGATTTTAATGGTTTTGATTATGCTATAGCATTTACCTAAATGCAATATTATACTTTCATATAATTTGCATATATAGGTCTTGTTGTATCAAAACAGATAATTTAAAAAATTACTACTTCCCATTAATTTACTTTGTCTTAAAAAACCTGAAAAACAAATATTTCTAATAATATAGACAGTCAGAAAGTGATTTTTAAAGCTCCATAACTATAGCTCTATCTCAACTATAGAATTAAGGTCAAAGAATACTCCGTACCACTAGGTACGAACATTATAAACTGTTCTTTGGAAATGGACGATTTCAATATTGGTAAAATTGTGTGTTTAAATAAATAATATATATGAAAATACCAAATATATATATATATATATTTATATATATATAAATATATATATATATATATTTATAAAATCTATACTATCGTATTAGTTGTGGGCAGGTATTTGCCAGTGCCAATCAAGCTCAGCGGACCGAACAATAATTCAAATCAAAACGGAAATGGAATCGTCAATATGGAGTTTGATTTCTGTTTTCTATGTGGTTTCATGAATTCTGTTTTGTTTAGCAATGAATCTCACTAATACTAAATAGTTCTAAGGGTTTTGTTTTCATAATATTATTATTATTCTATACTGTTATTATTACTGACAATATAATGTATAACTTATTACAAGACTTAAAAATAATAGCAAACAAATTAAAGAACATAAACCGCACAAACATATTTTCTTACAACAAAAATACTAATGTAAACAGAGTAGTTTATAGTCTATAGATAACATTGAAACTTTTATTACTTCAGTGTGTAGTGTGTCAATCAAATCAAAATATGTTGGTATGGTATAAACTGATAATGAACTGTAGCATTCTCCACTAAAATTAATGTTTAAAACCAACCGGACCTTACAATATTATTAAATATAATTAAATAACACCCTTTACCAATGAATACAGATCAAATATATTAAAATATATATTTACAATACAAGTAAACGTCACACGACACAAATTTATTACAATATAAGCAGAAAATGCACAATATTGTGGTGATCGATTCGGTGAACCACGCTCACCATCCTCAGACCAGAGGGATTCACAAAAGAATGGAAAATGGTATTCTAAAACTCAATCTATCAATACAATGGATAAATTAAAAAACTAATGTATTTTTCTTTCATTTACAACTAACTGTTTTTTTAAATTAATATTGTAGTCAAAAGTAAATAATTTTTTTTTTATGGAAATTACTGAATAACTACTTCTTACAAGAAAAATCTAAGTTTCATAATATTATTGTCAATTAAAACTCAATTTTGTAAGTTGGATCTTTTCCGTTAATTCACTACCATAACCATAATTTAGGTTAACCTAACATAATATATAATATATAACTAAACAAACCTAACATAAACTGATCAAAGTAGTGGTAGCGAATTAACGTAAAAGATCCTTTAGGCTTCCTAAATTATATGACAATCTTAACTTATAACAGTGATGAAAAACTATTATTGATTTTGGATTATATTGGTTCATTTACTTTTCTCTATATCATTGAATAAAATTTCAATTAAATTGATGATAAAAATGATATCGCACATTTTATACAGATAACAATAAATAAATGAAAACATAATTCACATTTTATAAAAGTAATGCAAAACTTATACACGTTTATTTGACTGTGAAACCTGTAATAAAACTATTCATTATTGCTTGTTGCTCAGAAGTCGTTCAAATGTCATAAAATCCTAATGCAATCTATCATACGTATCAATCGATCACTGAAACGTATTTATTTCCACCAATAACATCTACATTTTTGGAATAATTTTTCATTACAATAGTGAAAGTTTCATTCACATCACACAAATTTTCATAATAGAGTAATATTCAATACTACGCTTTTGTGGCCAAATCCTATATTTACCATGTTGTAACGTCATTCTTTTGCATGTTTACACATGCTACACTTGTGTAATATATATTGTGAAATAACGAAACATATAATCTAATATGAAGCCTTCACTTCTTAAATTTAAAAAATCTTCTTTGATAAAGTGAAAAAGCTTCGTCATCTTAATTGGCCAGCAGCAGATTGCCCAAGATTGTATTTTCTAAGTGTTGTCTTAAGAAAACTTTTAAAATTTTATAAAAATAAAGACACCCACTTCTTTATTCACCATTTTTACGCTTTGAGTTTGGCTATTAGTATTTACATAATGATATTTTACATAAATTTATCGTACTTAATCGACAATTTCAAATAATCAATGATTTATTTTGTTCCGCGTGTATTTTGACGTGAAAATACTACTAAACTGTTCCTTCATTTTTTTTTTTTTTTTTTTTTTTTGAATAACTTAAGTGTAACACAAAATATCGGCATGAAATTCTGTTAAATAGATGATACACGAACACATAAACGTATCAAACATAAATCATAAATAATTTAGTTTTGAGCAAATTAAAAGAACATTATAAATATATGAAGTTCTAAAAAAAACTCCTTTTACTCGGTACAAAACCTTCCTCATTTTGATTAATTGGGTTGGGCCATCAAATCACCTTATTATAAGAGGATTATATTTGAAAAAATGAGGCTATCGTTATCAGTACATTTTGAAGCACGTTATGTACTGATTTTGTAGAAGTTCTTTATTTCCCAGGACTTCACTTCATCTCTTCATCCGAATCGAAAGTACGGAAAATCAATCCCTCACGAGAAATTCTATTTGGTTTTGTATACAATTTCGTCCATCCTCAAACCGATAGTTCACAATAAAACATTTTTCATTCAATTCCAAACAAGATTGATTTTTAATACCAAAATCCTGTATAGTCTTAAACAACCAAGTAGAATATTTGATGGGGAAAGCGAGAAACTTAGTTTTCTTGGGTTTAAACCTCCCCACAAGTGTCACAGGAAATTTGTAGAAGTTTCCTAATAAAAAGAATTACAAGTTTTAATATTCCTTCAAAACGCCGATGATTTAATAAAAATCCTTTTTATAACGTACCTTTGTTATAATGATAAAGATTAATAAAAAAAATGGATTTTCTTTCCTCTTATGTGTATATTTTATAAAAGTTGGCATTAATATATGACAATTGCATTTTTAAGCTTCACACATCGTAAAAGGGTATTTAAAGTATTTTTTTTTTTTTTTTTTTAATTCTCACGGACTCTTGACTCACGTTAACTAAGGACACTTTAGTTATTGTTACAAAGTACATACTGAGTTCCTTGACTATAATCAATGTCTGCTCAAAATTACGTTATTTATAATATTTCAAAAATAAATTACCACACAGGTTGGAAAATAATTTTGTATTTATAATATAAATTGAAAGAAGAAAATATTTATAGAAAAACAACACACAACAACAGATTCATCATTAATAATTCATACCATCTACAACTCAAAAACGAGCAGAATTCCATACCATTATTTATAGATTATTAAACGCACTTTTAAATGAAGAAAAATAAAAAAGTTCCAAAAGTCCTACATAAAAATATTTCTGTATACAATGGTTACTAAAAGTCCTACAATTAATTGATAGTACATTATATAGATATATTAAGAAAAATATTTAAAAATAAAGAACTACATTACTAGAAACTAACGAAAAAGAAATATTTAAATAGTAACATAATGTTATTTGATAAATAACAATATATGACATAATACATGGTTTAATCAATAACATATTACTGTACAAGTGCAATACGTGTTTTGTAAATCCTGATAAGTAGCCTTCTTGGTTTATACTGTTATTGTGTTATACATTACAATACATGTTACATGTACATTTATTCATGTCATCTCAGATGTTATCAAGTAACTGATTAAATAAGTTCCGTGTAACATTTACATGTAAATTATGTAAATCAATCTTTGTTAGACTAAGAGCATTATGTTAATACCTTTATACTTACAACAGAAACAATACTTGTCACATATGAAACACGTTCAGACACATATTGTTCTCATGAAAACAATATGTAGTTAGCGTTTGTAGTGTTGGTTAGATAATTTTGATTTATTATACGTAAAATTGTGAATCCTACTTTGTTTTAAGAAAAATAAACAGATCTGTAAATATACTAAGACGTTTTACACTTGACTCTTCCTAAGATGCGAGTCTGTTAAACTACAATTCATAAAGTATTTTTATTTCAACTTTCCGTTTTAAGAAAATTACATACCAAATGATGAATCTGTTAACTATAATATCTAAACAAGAACTAAATAAAAACAACAGTTTACATTTAATCTAATATTTCATAGTTATTACCGATAGGTTTTTTTTTTTTTTTTTAGAGTATTTATTATACTCATTTCATTTGGTTCAATGATAAAAGCCACAAATTAGTTTCTAATAGAAAACCTAAATGACACATTTTTTTAAATAGTACAGAAAACTAATGACAATTTTAATGTATACAAACAAAATTTATCTATTTATAAAGCCTTCTTATAAACGCTATATACTGTTGAAAAGTTAGTCTTGACAAGTCATCGGAGGGGTTTGTGAGTTTATTGAAAAGTTGAAATAAAAATGTATTATCTTCTCTACTAAAGATAAAAATGATTTCATCTAAAACATTTTCAACGTTTTTTCTATTACATTATTTTACCTTCTATTTCAACCAAAATACATTTTACTGTCTTGTGTAGGTATATTTGAGGTTTTTTTAGATATCCTTTATGATTTATCCATTCATGAATAAAGAACAAAAAAACTTAAAATATATAAAATTTTAATGTTTTACTGAGCTAAGGAAAATTGTCAAGTTAGTTAGAGTACCATCCATCATTTGTTGATCCAGGGATAAAAAAACCATCTACAAACATGCCTTCAATTGGATTTTATCCAAAAGAGTTACTGAGCCGATGTGAGTTGACAGGTTTGTTGAAGTACCATCAACTATTTGTTGATCCATGGATAAAGAAACCATCTACAAACATACCTTCAATTGGATTATATCCAAACGTGTTACTGAGCCGAGGTGGGTTGACAAGTTGGTTGAAGTATCATCAATTATTCAACAGTTTTACTCTGAGATGTGTTTGTATTTGCGTAAATTTATCACGTTGGCAAACATAAATCTGTCTCGAGGGATTAGTTTATTTATTATTTATTTTATTATTTAAAAAATATTTGTTTACGTCAGTAATGTTTTGTTTGTTGTAATAGTTATATTTTGGTTACTATATCTTGACGATCGGCGTCTTATGAATAAATAAATAAATATTTACTTTATTTATATTTTGAGAAGAATGAGGTGATAGTTCAATGTTTCATTTTGTTTCAGAGGAGATAAATGAAAACAAAATGTCTAGAACCTGTGTTGTGTAGTAGGGTGTTTTTATTATAGCACTTAAATTAAAAAGTTGGCAATATTTAGTCACATGGAATTCCTTGGAGTTAAAGGTCATTTTAAAATGCATTAACTTACTTTTCTCCAGTAGTAAATGTACTGTGATAAATTTCCTAGTACAGATAAAATGTCCAAAAATCATTACACTTTACTTGAAATCAAAAGTTTTTACGCTCTGCTTTACGTGGTAAATTAATACTAAATATAATCTTAAAATGAGTAAAATCTCCTTGCAAAGGTTAATTCAAGCAGCAAAATGTAATACTGTAGCAACATTTTAATTATTAATTTTACCTATTTTATATAAAAGAAATTAAATATACATTTACATTACAAGTATTAAGATTTGATAGTATTTCATTGTGCTTAGTGCAGTTCACTTTAAAAGGTTTAAAGCGTATTATCTTTGTAAGCTCATAATTTTACTTTTCTTGTGGTGTTCGTAAAATATTTTGGGTTCATTATAATTTTACTTTTACCGCTACATTCGTACACATTCTAAGGCGTTCATAAAACAAACTGTGTGAATTAAAATGTTTACACAATACGTTGTATCTTTTAATAATATTGTTTACTTTAATATCCAATTATTGACAACAATAATAATATTTAAATTCATATATCTATGCTTCAAATATATAAACTATTTTAAAGCGACGCATTTGGAATACGTTTTTAAATTTTATTTGAATTAAATTTATTTGTTTCATGATTTAAATCTGTTTAAATTGAATTTCATCGTATTCAAGAAAAAAATAAGTGTATAATCACGAATTGCTGTACAATAATATAAGAGCAAATACAGTATTGAAATGTTCATTATATGAATAATAAATACACATGTTTTTTGTAGTAACAATTTATTAGACATTGAGTCTTTAATATTCTTAGATTTCATACAACTACTTTCTATACAATACGAGCTTCAAGTATTTTAATTTTACGATGCTTTCCAATCTAATGAAAGTTCTTACTCATTCCCAACTCCTTTTCACCCAACTACATTGTTGTACTCAAGACACAGCATGGCAACAAGGTTTAATCATTACTACGTTTCTACCAACAATGATGCATTAACAATGTACAATATGATATTGAAGAGCAAGTCTTTCATTGTTATATTATGAAGTGAGCTGTTGTTAATGATCCTTTATAAAAAGGTCTATAAAAGTGTTAAAAAAGAGGAGGAGTCAGAATTTAAGCTATTAGCCTCGAGTGCCTAATCTGATTGTCTGGGCCCAGCTCAAGTTTCATGATATTCTTTCCACGTCACACTAAAATAACTTTCATTTCATTTTACAGCTAAAACTGCACCCTTCTATTACCTATAAAACACAACATTTTATATATTCTTGATAAAGATTACATGTACATGTATTTTAATATAACGCAATTTTGACGTGCAGTAATTATTTTGGACTTCCTGCATAAATAAATATTGCATTTTAGAAGATCTTTTTTGGGTAATACTCTGGATAAATTGTTATTATTATAAACAATATAGTTATTTATAATATATTTAAGCTTACTTGTCAGAAAAAATACTATCATCATTATTATTACTTATTCATCATTAAGACTCGGATCGTGGAGATAAGGACGAATAAGTCAAATCAAATGATTATTTATTTATCTTTATATGTTTACAATTTATGGTACACAAGTACAAGGGAAAACAAAATATTAATACAAAGATGACCCCCACATGAGAAGATCCTGTGGGTGGGGCTGAGCCATTTATTAGTCCTCTTACTTACAATACAACTGACGAATTTGTGGAATTAATGTAATTAAGATAAAAATAAATCTAACATCATTAAAAGTGAACTGAAAAGCAGTAAAAAAGAAAAAATGTGATGAATGTAGATGATGAGTGTAGTCGTAGCCATTGTTACTAACTGAAGTCGAATATTCCTTAAAAAGAAACATTTTTTTATAGCTTAATATATAAGGCAGCCAAGGGACCTACAGTTTTACGTGGAATCCGAACCTGACATGCCTAACACTCAGTTCCCTTCCTACGCAACATTTGGACCCTGACTTTCACCCAACATGGCAACCAGACTTATCAAGTGGTGTCCATGTCGATAGCAATCATTAAGTAGACATATTACATAGATAACGATCATGAACAATCCTGATGTACATCAACTTAAAGTATTTATTACAAATAATGACTAAGAACGAATACAAATGGTACAAAAAAAGACATCATATAAAAATATATGTCTAGCTAAATAGTCATTCCAAAGAGTAAATAAAGAATGTTGAAATGTATCAGTTAACAAAAATAACTCTCTAGGTATCTTAAATTTTAAACACTTGGTAAATGATATTTAATAAATATTAAGACATATTTAACCACTAATGTAAACTATAGGGTTAAAACTAATGTACACTCACGTATTTAACAATAGTTAAAAAGGGAAATAATTGAATGTGATCAGAACAACTGCTACCATTGGACTAACGCAAACAGTGATAGAGTTTGCAAAATTAATAAACCAGTGTAGCCCGGCTTGTATATCCTGTAAATCACTGTTCAGCAATGTAAATTTCAGCAATGAGTATACAAAAAACCCCGATACAGAAAACCCTAAAGGCTAATTGGACGAGATCTCTTTGGATTGTGGTGACATTTTCCACCGTTTCTTTGTAACATGAAATATTACTTCAACCATAAAATAAAATACGTAGAATAGAATGTTGAAATTAATTTATAAATATAATTAAGTTAAGTTTTTATATTTAATTTCCAGTTTCATAAACTGTTAAATAAAAAGCAGTATGAAACTATATTAAGCTAACAATTTTGTTTGTTCATATTTAAGTAATTTTCTAATAAATTTCTACGCTCATTTGCTTTACATCATGTTCAATTTAAAAAAATATATCATCATAGTCTACGTAAATAAAATCAGAAAAGGTTCGCGGATTTTGAAATTGTTAGTCAGGAGCACTTAAGCTAATAGACAGTTTAATGAAGTTATTCTTACATCACCCCTCTTTAGCCGTTGTCATCTTACCAATCTAGCTTTTATACTGCTGTACTTTTGAAGTTTTCCATACATTCACTGTTTATAAGTGAATGTAAACAAAGGATTGTAATTACCTGTATTCGACACAGGTACGCAACAAAAATGTCCATTGTAACTTGATTCGTTTGTGAATCCCATAACAAGGATGGTGGCCAACAATTAGCAAAACATATTCGTTATTATATATATTTTACAATTTATATTAATTGTTTTCTAACTTGTTTATTTCTTTTGTTTTTATTTATTAAATAAGAAATGTTTAGCTGATTTAAATGATTTTCAATAATGTTTGTGTAAGTATGTAACGGTTTCATATTTTGTATCTTTTTATTAAATTTGAATAAACTCTTTCCAATAATTGAATTTAGAGTGATTTTCAACAACATTTTAAATATTCTCGTGAGGAATACCAGTTAAAATAAACTTACTTAATAGTTTAAATGTAAATCTTGAAAGTGGTTTAAGATATAGATAGTTTAAGAAATTTTCTCTTAGATCAGTACTTATTTTCCGAGCTAGTGGCTCTCTTTTCATTCAGAAAAATTAAATGGTTTCCTTATTTTCGCAAAGTTAGAAATTAAATGTTAAATACTTCAAAAACCTATATTAGTTTGTATTTTAATACGAAAAAGACCTAACTTTAACAATAAACTAAAACATTTTAAAAATTATTAAATATCTATTTATAAATGATGTAGAAAACAATAAACATTATTATTGCCTGTTAAATTTAGTTTCTTAAACCTTTTAAAGCCAGCAAATTTTTGGGATAATGTGTGTTAAAGGTCATCTTGAAAATGAAGGGATTTTTCAGCTTTCAAGAATTGTTTTAGTTAAACATCATACTATTCTTAGTATTCATCGATAATGCACAAATTTATTTTATATTTTCTATATTTTTTTTATATTCTATATATTCCTATATATAGAATATAAAAAATATATTCTATATATAGGATATTTTTTTTTATATTCTATATATTCTATAAAATTCTATATATTTTTCTATATTTTTTCTATAAAATAGGCTTTCGGACAAAAATATTGTTTAACTAAAATGTGTTTAAAAATAATTTTCAATTTAGCAATAATTTTGTGTTTTAGAACCCCTTTTATAAGTTTAACTTATATTAAATGTTAGAAATAATTTTACATCACATTTTATCATAGATTAAACTTGTTTAATACTTCTATTAAATAATTCTATGTATTTATGTTTTATAGAAATGAAGTTATAAAAAAACTACAAAAGACTATTATCGTCACTAGTTGTTAGCTGAACAGCTGGTAAACAACAAATATTATAAGCCAACATTGCTGTGCTTAGTGTAGTTGTTCAGCTACATGGACCTGCAGTTTCACGGTGTTTGGAATAATAGCAAAACAGCAAATAAAAAAAAAGAAATAAAAACAGCTGATGGGTCCCTATCACAGCCTTCGGCCTTAAAGAGGTTAAGTGATAGTTATTTACTATATATTAAAATGTTTATATTTCAAAAAAGAATTTTATTAGTAATAATTATAACGAGCTATTAATATCCAATCTTTGGGGGTGTTCATGATGTTTCCCGGAGGTCCTGCCCTTTGCCAACACTGGTATACTGTGATGACGTCATATTTGTAACTCGACTTGGACATGAATAGTAACGTGTCTGATCTATCATCTGTATGACATCATCAAACACCGAGGCGATTATCTGCTTAGTCAGATCAAGTAAGGTAGTGATACTAACCTTTCACAAAATATTAAGGTCACTGATACAGCAATCGATTTAAAAATGGAGAGGTATTATAGTAAACACAATACAACTCAAATAACTTACAAAATGTGCATCGATAAATATGGATCACTTTTATCTACAATTAAATAATTACATTTACCAACATACTAATAATTTATATAAGAATATTAGTGGTATTTACGTAAATCTGTTTCTTATGAGGACATTTCTAAGGATTGATACGACATATTAAACCGTATATTCAGCATTTCTCCAATAAAACGAAGAAGTTAAAAATGCCAAAATATGTCAATTGGTATTTGGCAGTTTCTCTTGATATTTGAAGCTATTTTTTTTCCTACAAGCCAAGATCTTAATATTTTTATTTCTCTCTGTAATACTCTCTTTTTCAAAATTCACATGTCAGTCTTCTTATTATGGTATATAAATAAGATAGTTCATAAATATAGTGTTTGAATGATAAGTTTTTATTGGCTTTACAGTATAATTTCTATTAGTCATAGGTGTTGAACTTAAAACTAAATTAAGCTGATATAAAATGTCATACGATTGTGAAATTTGATTTAAATTCTAATAAATATAATTTTAAATTGTAAAAATGTATATGAGGATTCTTTAAAGTAATGCTAGTTGTTTCGGTTTTTGTTAAAATTAAATACTACGAAAATTACAAAAGGTTTATTTCTAATACACTATATTCAGTCATACTATTGTCTATATTCATATCTTCAAGCGTACAAAACCTCCCACCACTATATTACAGAACTATCTGAGCACAAAACCTAGTGGAAATGTTCATTTTTGCAAGAGCTATTTGTCCCTGGTTAGCTAGCTAGCTCTTAGAAAATTAATCCAGACCCATCAATATGATTTCCCCCGGTGGTGTTTTGCTTTGTACTGTGAACAGACTCGTTGAAGCCATGCATATATTCTGGTTAATTGGACAGATAATCAATACACACAGGTTTCTTTTTATAAGTTTTTTATCGTATGTATATCATACTAATTAAAGCATACGACTATATAATATGTGTTACAATAGAACATTTTAAAATGTCGTATAAAAAGTTAATTTTGCATATAATCGCTATGTACATCCTTAACAAATCGAAAGCATTTCCTTTTTAGGATGACAAACTCAGAGGATATATATATATATATATATATATATTTATATATATATATATATATATATATATATATATATATATATATATATATATATATATATATATATATATATATATATATATATATTAATTTTTCTTTCAAATTAAACATATCATGCCTGTTAAAAATACTGTTTAAAGTTAGATAAAAATCTAATCTTATTTAAGAGAAACAAAACGGTGTTCTTCCATTTAATGCATTAATAAAATTAAAATACGATTCAAAGATAATTCATTGTTAGCTGCAATTGAGTAGTTTGTCTTTTGTTAGTAACTATCTCACCAAAGTTTTAATTATATTTTTTCGTCACGAGGAGACATTACTGTTACCTAATAAACAGTTTGCCGAGTTAGTAGTTTGGATGTTCAGTGGCCGAGTGGAGACAGCGCAGGTTCAAATCTTGGCCTGGACTGTTGTTTTTTATCAGTATTATTTAACTCATACTGTACATGTTCTCCCTCTTAATCTGTGTGATAGATTTTCCGCACAATTAAATAGTCTATGTTAAATGGACAGAGTAAGTTTAAAATATGATTGGCATATCCTTAAAAAAAATCTAATAATTTAAATATCCTACTATAAAATTTCTTGAAACATTACAAATCACTATTCGTAAAAGGATATTTTTGGGAGTCAATGATTATTAGGAAAAGTTTAGCCCTATGATATACTTATATAAATTACTCAAAATACCATAAAACGTTGTTCATTTTGGTTTATTACTTCAGAAAGATTTTTCTTGAAAGACTAAAGTTAAATTTACTACTAACGTTAGCTGATTGTTAGACTGAAACGACCAAATAAGTTACTAAGAAAATATATGACGTCAATTGATTGACAATAAGTCCTATTACCAAAATAACAACTTATACGTAATAAGTGTTTCATCTTCACGTTGGCGAAGATGAAAAGTGCCTATCTTTTCGTGAGGTCGTTCCCTTTCCAGACTGAAATTCCAAATTTTTTTGCAATTATAGTTTTTTCACAGTAAATCTAATCCATACAATACTACGTGATCGTTTAAGGTTACATAAACATTATCTCTACATTTATATTTTTAATTATAATTCAAACTAGCCTCCTAAATTATTTATCCGTGTTAAGAGCTACTGTAAAGAGGTTGTAGATCAAGTGCAGCGGTGAGCTACTGTTATAATAGTGATGAAAACAAAGAACTGTTATGGATTTCAGGTGATGTCCATCTCATCCAAAGGTGATCTCCATACATACTTATTTCCTTCTCATCATTTATTTTATTAATATAGATAATATATTTTAGGCAATTGCAGCGTCTAATCTATTTTTGCACATTTTGACAAGTAAGATATATATATATATATATATATATATATATATATATATATACCGTATGGTTTTTTTGTCACGTATAGATATTATTTTTTTTTTAGATAAAATCTGTGTTTTACTTGGACAAATTCACTTGATATTTAAAGAAATAAAAATTTTAGAACTAAATCCAATCCATCAAGCCATTTTATACCTGTCTCACTGATTCTATTTATGCTGGCTAATCCTTCCGTAAAACAATGCAAGGGACACTCTGAAACTATGTGATCCATTAATGAAAAATGAAAAAACATGAATCACAATACTTTTACAATGCAACATTTTTAAACACTCATATTTTACTAGTAATAGTATGTTAACTATTGGATTGTTAGTTAACTAACAACCATTCAAATATAATAGAACCATTATCCAACTTACATGAATATATTACTCAAACATATTTATTTTCTTCTAACTAATAGTCGAGTTTCATTCAACAACATTTATAACTATTGGGCATTATAAAGGTCTCATATAAATATATCTGACTCACAAATTTTCACAATACAGTATATTCAATGCTACGCTTTTCTGGCCAAATCCTATGTTTTCCATGTTTTAACGTTATCCTTTTGCATTGCTACACATTTTCGTGTTACTTTTAACAGTAAGTTAACATCATTTAGAATAAATAAATTAGATTAACATTTGAATAAAATTGTATTGTTCATGTGTATAAAAGTAGATACTACCAAATTTCGAAGTTAATAAATTACAAAATCCCACCATGTGGTTTATCATATTTCCCTTATAAATGAGCCTCATTCGTTAAAGCAAGGGACGACCTTTAAAGTTTATTTAATGCAAATGTTATGGAGATGTCTGCGTCACGGCCAACCGTTGCCAGCAAAGTGGCATCAATTAGGCTCTTAATTTACTCATAATTATAATTAGTCACTTCAGCCTGGAAGTGAGACGTCTAGAGAGGCCGTCAAGGACACTTCACAACATAATATGGCCAAGGACAGCTCTGAGAAGAAAAGACCATTAAAATATATCGCTTCAAAAGGCACATCGTTAGACACGACCTGTCCTCAGACGATCTCCGTATACTATTGTCGGTCCTCCGTCAGCTGATTTCAAGTTTCATATAAGTGTTTGATTTACGTAACATAATAGATTTATTTTTGTTACCCCATTCATTTCTTTTTATATATCGTTCAGACACTTACATTCTTACATATGAGATGCCGACACAACGTTTGTTGACACTGATCGTACAAACATAGGTTATACTTTATTTATTTGATGTCCTGACTTGACATGCGCGTTCTTAGTAGAATTTTACATACGACATAATAATTAATTATTTAAGCTGAAAAGCGTTAGAAGATTTTTAAGTGGTTCTAAAATAATATATTAAAATTCAATATTTATAGTTTAATGAAAATATAAATTAAACAATAGTAAATCTACGATCATAGTATAAATTCACAATATATAACAACTAGGTTATAAAACAGGTGCATTCTGAGAACTGAAACTTGGAAAGACGTAAAAGTGTTGCTATGGTTGCGGCTGACATGAATCATCATTGGTCTAGCACTCCAAAACTCCTCATAGTTTCAGCATTTGTGTAAGACTGCTCTTAAGTATAGTCGGGACATTTTTAAATACATTCAAAAAGTAGTTTAAAACGCGTATGAATGATTGTAGTTTTTGTAACTAAGCTTATCTAAACCATTAAATCACAATTATATAGAAACCCCATGGTAGGAACATCAAGGACTTACAGACTAACGTGGAATCCAAATCACGTAATATTGTTCTGATTTGTAAGATAACTGACAAACTTGATACTCAGTTATCTGGTCTGCATTACAGTGGAAACCCAAGCATTGGTTAAAATAGACATACCAGACTTCTTTGGTAAAGAGTAAGTACGGAAACAGAACCACCACCATTACCCACAAAAATTAGCCCTTACATTTTCTCAGTGTCAATAGGCTTTGGTATTAAATAACTGTGAAATGTCTCAACAGTCTGTTTTATGTCTAAAATAACTGTTATAACTGCACAGCATTATCAATTATTGGACTTTTCCGTTAATTCACTACCACTACGTCTTTTATCGCGATTACAGTTGGTTTAGGTTAGGTTAGGTGGTAAATAAAGTTGATCTGGTAACTCCAACGATTGACTTACTGCCGAATACGCTCTCCGTGAGTAATTTCTTGGAAAGAGATAAGGTAAGGCCAGCGATATCGTATTCCTAGCGGATAAGGAATACCACAGTAGACGTAAAAATGAGTGGGGAACGGTTTTTAGACCAATAGAATATTTATCAATGGTTAGTGAATTAATTTAAAGAAAATTGTATTTTTATTGGAACTAACAAAAAAGATCCTAATTATTAGTTACTGGTACATTTTTATAAATTGCACTAAAAAGTAAAAACAAAATATTTTATTTTTGGATTTTATCTGAATGAAATTAGTGAAATTATTCCCTGAAAACAATCAAATCCCTAATTTATGACTGTCAATAAACATATTTTAAATGATCAGAACAATATGTATCTTTGTAATGGTTCATAAATATAACTTTATTCAAAATAATAAAAAGCAAAAATGAACTATCACAACAAATACTTATTTAAATAATTTAAATGAGGATAAATAGTGTTCAAACTGGTAGTTTATTAATATTTTGTTGAGGTACTTGTAATTGTTTAATCTATTGAAATGATATAAACTGATTAAAAATCTTCTTTAAAATTCATTATTAAAACGAACTGGAACCTATGAGACTACTGAATGTAATTAAATCTACTTTTCACTGGCTCCTACAAAATCAAAGTTTTTTTATTTCTCAGGGCCTAGTTAAATGTGTTTTGTTAAAACATCTCATGTGTGAACTATATACTATATGTATATATATATATATATATATATATATATAAACTGATATTGATTTCTTTTCTGGTTTGTAAATAAATGCAATGGGCAAAATCAAACAAGAAATAAAATAGTTATATACAAGTATTGCTCCAACATTGTTTTCGTACAAGTTTAGATAATTTTTATGTTCTTGTTAGGCAAAAGTATATATTTTAAATTATGACAAAGCAACCAATCTTATAATCTAATCTCATTGAAGCCTTTGCCACTTTAATCAAATAAATCTGCTTTGATAAGAAGGAAAAAAGCTTCGTCATCTTAATTGGCCAGCGGCAGATTGCCCAAGATTGCATTTTCTAAGCTTTTTATTAAACAACCTGTTGAAATATTATAAAAATAAAGACAAGCACTTCTTTACTAAAAATAATTTACTCTTTGAGTTTATTTATTATTTTATTTCATTCATTTTATTAAAATATGTCATACTTTATCGACAGTTTCAAATAATTGAGGATTTATTTTGGTTACTTATTTCAAGCAAATCTATAAAAAATTCCTACATATACAGATAAGAATAATGAATTTCTCTCCCCATCCCCTCATCTGTACAACACATTCTACTAGTGAAAAATTCAAAAAATTATATTCAAACATAGACAAATATTAAAATGAGGCCATACTGAACTTCAGGCAAGACATATTACATGACACATTTGTGAAATTCTTATTAAAAATACCAAGTGTTTTCTTGTGTATTATGACCTGAAAATGCTACTGTTAGGCATGATATGCTGTTAAATAGATGGTACATAAATTAATACAGAAATATTTCAAACATAAATATTTGAGAATTTACTTATGAGTAAATTAATGTAAGTAAAGTAAAAACAAATTATTTTAACTAGGGGACACTCCTAAACGCTTTCTGTGATGAGTCCTCGGAATTTAACTTTTGGCTATAAATATTAGTAGTTTAACTGTATTATATAAAATAATTCCATCAGCAGCAATTGTTAAAATTTATCAAAAAATAAGGAAACATTTGCCTTGTTTTTTATGAGCAAAAAACGGCTTCACTTATTATATATGAAGATATAAAAAATACTAAATAAAATCCCATTCCCCTCGGCAAAAATTATTAATTTTAAGCAAATTTCTTAATTTCCCATGACTGCCTTTAATCTCCGTAGCCAAATCCATAATGCGGAAAGTAATTCCTAATGAGAATTTATTTTAATATTGTATATAATTGTTACCAGCCATCCCACGACATGATAATTGACAAAACAACGTGTATCGACATGCAACATTTTTCATTCAACTCCAAACAAGATTGAGTAATCGCCGAAATTTTGAAAAGTCTTAAACAACCAAGTAACACCTGGTTTGAGGAGAACAGCGAGAAAAACTTCATTTTTCTTGGGTTAAACCTTCAAATGTCAAAGGTGATTTGTAAAAGTTTCAAAATAAATCAATTACAAGTTTTAATATTCCTTTAAGATACCGATAATTTAATAAACGTCCTTTTAATAACGTACCTTCGTTATAACGACAAAGAATAGTAAAAATAGGTTTATTTTTTATATCTCATACGTATATTTTATAATAGTTGCAACAAGAAATAACAAGTGCATTATCAATCCTCGCACACTATATGAACATACTTGAATTCAAATATTTTTTTTATTTTGATCCATTCTTAACTTACGTTAACTAAGGGTAGGTCAGTTATTTTAACTTACGTTAACTAAGGATAGGTCAGTTATTTTAACTTACGCTAACTAAGAGTAGGTCAGTTATTTTAACTTACGTTAACTAAGGATAGGTCAGTTATTTTAACTTACGCTAACTAAGAGTAGGTCAGTTATTTTAACTTATGATAACTAAGAGTAGGTCAGTTATTTTAACTTATGTTAACTAAGGGTAGGTCAGTTATTTTAACTTATGTTAACTAAGGATAGGTCAGTTATTTTAACTTACGCTAACTAAGAGTAGGTCAGTTATTTTAACTTACGTTAACTAAGGATAGGTCAGTTATTTTAACTTACGCTAACTAAGAGTAGGTCAGTTATTTTAACTTACGCTAACTAAGAGTAGGTCAGTTATTTTAACTTACGTTAACTAAGGATAGGTCAGTTATTTTAACTTACGCTAACTAAGAGTAGGTCAGTTATTTTAACTTATGCTAACTAAGAGTAGGTCAGTTATTTTAACTTACGTTAACTAAGGATAGGCCAGTTATTTTAACTTACGCTAACTAAGAGTAGGTCAGTTATTTTAACTTATGCTAACTAAGAGTAGGTCAGTTATTTTAACTTATGCTAACTAAGAGTAGGTCAGTTATTTTAACTTACGTTAACTAAGGATAGGTCAGTTATTTTAACTTACGCTAACTAAGAGTAGGTCAGTTATTTTAACTTACGTTAACTAAGGATAGGTCAGTTATTTTAACTTACGCTAACTAAGAGTAGGTCAGTTATTTTAACTTATGCTAACTAAGAGTAGGTCAGTTATTTTAACTTATGCTAACTAAGAGTAGGTCAGTTATTTTAACTTACGTTAACTAAGGATAGGTCAGTTATTTTAACTTACGCTAACTAAGAGTAGGTCAGTTATTTTAACTTACGCTAACTAAGAGTAGGTCAGTTATTTTAACTTACGCTAACTAAGAGTAGGTCAGTTATTTTAACTTATGTTAACTAAGGGTAGGTCAGTTATTTTAACTTATGTTAACTAAGGGTAGGTCAGTTATTTTAACTTACGTTAACTAAGGATAGATCAGTTATTAGAACGCAGTACACACTGAGTTACTTGACCTATAATCACCGTCTACTCACAATTACGATTTTTGTAGTATTTGTAACAATAAATTATTATACAGGTGTACCGGGTCTTTGACCGGTACATTTCGTTTTTTTTTTTGTTGTCGGCCAGGCTGCCTGAGATCGCTCACGCTCTGCGTTCCGCGTACTTTGGTAGCCGTTGGCCCGGTTCCGTTAAGTTCCGTGTTCCAGAAGTTTCGGTCCGCTTGGCCAGCCTTCTAGATGGTTCGAGCTGTTCAGTGGGTCTGCGGAGGTGAGTCTTGTGCTGTCTGCCGATCAACTAACTATGCGTGGCTGAGAGACCCGTTAACGTAAGTGTTCTTTTGTAAGTTTTACTATTTAATCACCCTTTTGGTGAGAATATTTTGTTTCCATCATATTAATCGTTCTTGCTTGTGTTTTAGGGTTTTGTTAAATTTGTATTTTCTTTGTCTAGTTTAGTTAACCTATGTTTGAGCCATGTGCTCCAGGTTACAGGTTTACCAGTAATTGCTTTATTATATCTTGTTTTATTTTCAATTGTAACTCTGTATGATGTTTATTGAGCCTTTTTACAGTTGTAGTTACCGATTTACCATATTTTTTGTTCATTGACAATAACCTAGCCTATCTTTAGCTTTTCATGTTAATTCCTATTGCTCATGTTCCATAGCCTGGTTTTCAGTTTGTCATTTTTAGTTCATATACGCAATTTATTCTTTGGTAATTTGTTAACTTGTAATTGGTTAAATTGTAAGTTGTTAAATATTCCATAGCCTAAAGTTAATCTTTCACTGTCTTGTTGCTCCAATCATGTATAAGTTTGTCTCTTCATGTTAAGTTTGGCGAAATCATGCACACTTATATTTAGTTGTTATGTGTTATTTTTGTAAAAGGGTTTGGCTGTTCTATTTTTTAATGTGCTGTGGTCTGGTTGCAGTCCAGGGTCCTTGAGTGGGACTTTCAACCCTCAGCCGGTCGTCCGGGCAATGTTCTATCATCTTCACTGCTAGCCTGGCCTGAGGACCATGTTGGAGCCTGGAGTCGCCCGCTACCCGCTCTACATCTTTAGGGTACAAGTCTTCTGTCCTCAGGTCAGTGCGTTCCTTATTTTTCCCGGCGGCTGAGCTGGGGGTGATTTGTGAAAAGAAAAATAAATAAATAAAAAAGAAATATAGAAGAAGAAAAAAATGATTATGGAACTGTATGTGGCCTAGGCCTAAAACTTGAACTTTAACAGTGATGCAACACAGCCATGGGGACATTGCTAGATATCTATATATTTCAAATTTCAGAAAAAAAAAAAGAAGAAAACGTTGATATTTATGGTATTTTTG